>JBAWJQ010002097.1:0-151550 GCA_037783105.1 Bactrocera zonata
ATTTTTATAATTTTTCAAAAATTATACTAAAAAATATCAACCTTTTCATTTTTTGATGGAAAAAAACTTTATGTGCTTTGCCTTGCTTAGCCCTCTTACTATAAAAAAATGAAAGTTCCAAGTCTGTACTTTCAATTAAAAAAAAAAACAACTGCCTTGCTTAGCCCTCTTACTATAAAAAAATGAAAGTTCCAAGTCTGTACTTTCAATTAAAAAAAAAAAACAACTGCCAATTACCGTCCCTTTTAGTAACATCGATTTTAATTTCCACAAATACTGATGTCTTCAACAGACTTCTTATAACTTCGGATCCTTACATAAGTAGCTTAAGGCGTCATTCGAATAAAATTTCCTTAGAACTAGATCCCATTGTTAAAGATATGGTGCTTGCATAATATTACAAATAAAAACTAACACAATTTTTCGCATGTTACATATTCAATTAAAACATTGCATATTATATTGGATTTTTATCAAGGTAAAGGTATAAATAACGTCACTTTGCGTTTAAGTTTAATTTTTTTACATCAGGAGAACTCAATTAAGAAGTGTCCCGAATTTCAAGTCCCTAGGTCCAAAAATAAAAATTTTGGCAATTGCAGTTATATGGGAGGTGGGTGTGGCAGTGGGCGGTTTTCCAAGATTTTTTCAAAATTTCTTAATTTAGTCCAGAGAAGTGTTTCTGTAAAGTTTCATTGTTGTACGACCACTCCTTCTATTTTTTTCCAAGAAATGTATGGAGCGGTGCCACTGTGCGCCGATAGAATATTTCCTGTAGGTCTACGTTAAGTCTATGGTCTGTGCCAACAAGCCCGCGACAATTGATGAACTTCGTACGAATATCGAACGTGAAATTGCAGCAGTATCGGCCGGATTTATGCTTGAAAACCGTCGAAAATTGGTTTCCGCGTCTGGACTTCTACAATCGTGACCGAATTCCATACATAATGGCATCGAATGTACTTTCACAGGAATAGAGAATATTATTGATGTCCCAAACTATTTTGTTTTGTAGCGCTCTTATTGAAAACCCTTTTAAAAATAAAAATTTTGGAAAAACGTCGATTTTTTTCTCAGTATAGAAAGAAGAAATAGATTGTGTAGAAGCTTGAAGCCTATTTGACCACGGCGACGGCGAATGTGTGAGCTACGTAGTCATGAAAGAACACTCTTTTCTTCGCAAACTGATACTATTTTTCCTGCAATTTTTAAAACCAATTTGTCCTTCTCCAGCTTTCGATGTAGATCGCATCTTGTAAATCCCAGAAAGCGATGGCCAACATATTTCCGGACTCTTAGGCAGTCTTCGCCTTCTATGAAGCATGTTTGTCGGGTGAAGTCCACTGTTTCTTGGTCGCCGGTCATCATACAAAAAGAAGAGTCTATGTATACAGCCTCTAAGCTCTTTTTCCTAGCTAAAAGAAGTATCGAATCGCCGATCGACATAGCTCTTCTTCCATTTTCCTAAAATCCGCCCACTCAGAACAAAACCGTGGTCCGTTCGAAATTTTTGTCTGTTAGAATGTACACCAGGCCGCGATACTGGCGCCATTGAGCGATGAGGGTAAGTACTGATCGGACCGTCTTCGTATAACACACTGAACCTATCCCTTAGTCTTAGGAGTTATTAGTAATAGTTGGATGAAAACACTCCTTTTCATATTAAGTAATTTAATAAGTAAAATGTAGACTCGAGAAAAAGTTGTTGATCCCCGACAAGAATATTAATAACCTAAAATAAACACTTGAAAATATTTTGACACTCACTACGTTTTCTTTACAATTTTTTTAATCACTTCTATAGCTTATTGTTGAACCGTGACGCTTGGCTGTTGATAGCCAATTAAATTCCTTTAAGGACGAGTTAAGGCGAAATGATTTACAGTAAATGTAGTACGCAAAGCACTTTCGAGTAAAACACATTAATTTTAATACAGGCTCACACACATACAACAGCACATATATGTTCAGAAAATTGCTAATTAGAAGCGGTAATGTATAATTAAATGTTGGGCAATTAGGCACTCAGTTGTATTTAATTATACTCAAGTATTAATAAATATTTTTTGGATTGGCAGCAATAACAGTTAAAGTTGAAATAATGAATTAAAGAATTAATTGTTTGTATTTCTAAAATGCTCATGCATATTTAAATTGATTTATAAAATATTATTTTAATTGCGGTTGCCGATCATCTTATGTATCTTCGAAGGATCCTTGCTCAAATCAATTTGTATGAGAAATGTAATATATTGGCTTACGATGTTTAAAATCTGTAACAAATATAACATTTCAGTTTATATATAATGATATATGCACATATATATTCGGCTTTATTTAATATAAAGTAATAAAATATGTGTAATACACTTATATCGTGTAATACGTGTGGTATGAGTAATTTTTAATCAATACAGGTCTCTTAGGTGGCGACCATCATCTACGTATCGAGGAGCTTGGTAATTGCCTTTTTCCAAGGACTACAATATTCTAGATTAAAAAAATATAGTTTTCTTTTATAATATTGTTTATGTGGTGAAAGAGTGCCATGGCTTAAGTTAGCCTCAACAACCGCGCCGTTAGTTCTGCTTTCTCCAGATTGGATAAGGAAGGGAAATGGGTTTGGTAATGAGCGAGAGCAAAACAATAAAACCAACAACAGTGTCAGCCTGGAAATTTAAGAAGGAATAACTCTTGCCAACAGTAGCTACTTCGGACTGAGTTGGCAATTGAAAAGTAAAGACCTCTCCCGAACTAACTCTACAAGTCACTCATCATCCCCGTGCTGCTATATGGTGCAAGGGCATGGCCTACGGCAACATCTGATGAGTCGGCGTTACGGGTTTTCGAGAAAAAGGTGCTGCGGATGATTTATAGACCTTTGGACATTGGAAACGGCGACTACTGCAATCGATGGAACAATCAGCTGTACGAGATATACGCCGATATTAACATAGGTCAGCGAATTGGACGAAAACACTCCAGTTCTGAAAGTATTCAACGCAGTACCCGCCGGGAGAAGCAGAGGAACCCCTTCACTCCATTGAAAGGACCAGGTGGAGAAGGGCCTGGCTTCGCTTGGAATTTCCAATTGGCGCCAAACAGCGAAAAGGAAGGAAGGCGTGCTGTCGGCTATGAATTTTCCATGATTGATGCAACCTTCGAAGCTGTCCAACAATCTAACAAATACTAGCACTCCACAAACTAGACGAAACCGAAAGCACTAAAAATCGCGAAGGCACTGAAGACCATCCCAGCCGAGTATTTTAGGAAGTATACGGCTAATTTAATTTATTTCTATGCTCGTATTGGCTCAAAAGAAATCATTTTTGAAGGCGATTATAACGAATTGTAATAAAATACGCGCTTTGTTGTTATTCCATAACGAACTTCATCAGACATTACGAGGTATATAATTTTTACGACTACGACTACGACTACTTACCCCCGTAAATAGCATTAAGTTCAATTCAACTATTCCACACACTTTTTCAACGGGCTTACGTATCATCAGATGTAGAAGAAAACGTTTTACCGCATGCTCCATCTCCTTCGATGTAATATAGAGCCCATTAAGCACAAATGCTGTACGGGATTTCTGTGTGAAAAGAGAAAAAACTTAGAAGTTTCCATGTAATGAATTTCACACGAACTACCTCATTCGTAACCGCATTATTTACCAACAGAATGATGAGCACCCGTACGACATAGAGAAAATGCCATAGCAGTCTGTTCCATTGTGGTGCGTCAAGGCTTTTGTATAGTTCAAATAAATTTATTGTAAAACCAAACACCGATCCTAGAAAGTTGAGCAACAGTATTCCGTCAAAAAAATTTACCACTTGCACCAAAAGCTTATCCAAATCTGAGTATAAACGACGTAGCCGCTCCAAAATCTCACAATTATCCCAGTGTGTTCTAGAAAACTCACGCTTATACCAAGAATCTGATCCGGCATTCATAATGACTTCATGTCTTCCCGGTGAGCTATGCAAATCTAGATGATTTATGCGTTGTCGGAGCGTTTCGTTTATGCGTTTATAAAGTAGATATGTGAAACGTAGAGCTAACCAATATTGACCCAATTTAAGTAATACTAAGATATGCGATAGATGATAAGGACCAAATAAGCGCAAAAATATATTTAGTTTATAATCCACTTTAACGAAAATATAAGCTTGAGGGATTATGATCAGAACTGAAACAAGCGCAGTGTAAAGGCACAATTCCTTGTAAAGCACTGACAAAATATTATACTCAAGAGGCTGCTGCGGCAGTTCAAGCGCTGTTAACTCCTTGAAGATTTGTAAAAACTTTTGGATTATTTCACGATAACTAGATGCCGAATAAAATGTGTTGAACACACAAAATGTAGATATGAGATTATCCACGATCATTTCGCTCGAGCGAAATATTGTATTAAGTGTTATATGCGATGGGTAAATGTTTGCAATAAAATTCCAGCTTAAAACGTAAATGTATATGAGTATAACGGAAGCGTGGACGTAATGAAGGTGACGTAGTCGATTCAATTTTCGTTTTCTCGTTTTTGGTATCGGTGCCATACAGAATAGCTGGCAGGTCACAGTGAGAGCGCGTATTAAGCGCTCCAAAGTCAGCGTAAGCATTTTGAGGTGGCGTTTGAAACTTTCAAGAGATTTTTGTGTGTGAATTAATACAAAGCTGTAAAAGATATAGAAGATAACAATATGCATAAATGAATGTAAAATAATGTAAATTGCCTCGGTTAGATTTTATTAATCCTACTCATTGGATAAGTATTTCATATCGCGCGAGTCTTGATCTTCTACTGTAACTACTAACGATTTTGTGTTCTAGACCCCAGTCAAAGCGTTACGTCTTTCCAGAAGCTCTTGTCAGCGCGCAACACTAAGAGACACCAAGTTCTTCTCTGTTCTTACCCAAATAAGACCCCCTTTACGTTCATGGTTGGTTTCTTCACACTAAATTGTTTTAATTTTTAGCCCCAACGAATAAAATATGTTTTTTCGAACCTCAGTTTGGTAGTTAATATGAAAACTTCAAGTCGTGGAAACCTTTCAGCTCAACACCTTCCTTTTTTAAAAACTACAAATTGAAAGTGAAGCTTCTGGAAAAATTTGGGGACAACCACAACTTCATTATTTGACGATTTTACCTATCAGATTAAACTACGACTGCATAATTAAAACTTCATCGTCTAATATATGGTTTCTGGGCGTTTGATTTTTACTTCAAATCCCTTAAGTAGACAGTTATAATGTTCGCCACATCACTTTACTGCAGTTTATTATCAAAAAAAACCTCTAAGTTGTACAAGCTTGTACTTCTTTAAAAAAATCGGACTCACCGATTTGATATTTCATCAGTTTTTTGATAGAGTACCGAAACTTTTAAAAGCGTGATACTCACGTCACCTCAGATGCATTACTGTGCTATAATCTTACAATTTTGATGAACTGAATATACAGTTAATATGAAAAAGTAATGTTTTTATTGCATAATAATTTGAAGTTTTAATGGACACTGTAGCGGGAACTATAATTTTTATACTACTTAGGGTTAATAGCATCTAAGTGCATAATACTTGTATATTAAAGTCTATTAAGTATTAAGTAGTAGTATTAAACACTATAACCTAAAAAATTATGTATGATATCTACAAGTACATTATTGATCGCTATTCGGATTCTTTCAAGTACATATTCGAAGGGAATGTACTTTTGATATATCAAGTTCAAAGCTTGCAAGTTAACAGCTTTTTATATGGCAGCTCTTTCCATTAATGTTCCTTAATATATCCTTGTTATATGCTATCATTAGATTCCATCACAGTTACGACTTTTTTCTAGCTGTCATTTTTCGGCAGACATAAGGGACTTTTCAATAAGAGCGCTACAAATAAAACAAAAACGGTTTGGGATATCAATACAATTTTTTATTCCTCTGAAAGTACATTCAATGCCATTATGTATGGAACTCGATTTCTTTTGCATGGCCCCAAGGCACGCTTGCAGAAGTCCATACGCTGAACCTAATTTTCAACCATAAATGGTCCGATCTGTTGCAATTTCACGTTCGATATTCATACGAAGTTCATCAATCGTCGTTGGCTTGTTGGCTTAGACCATACACCTGACGTAGCCCCACAAGAAATAGTCTAACGGCGTCAAATCACACGACCGAGGCGGCCAATTGACTGGACCATTTCGTGAGATAACACGTTCACCAAACTTTGGTTTTCAATAAATCGATTGTGACATGCGCTGTGTGGCTTGTGGCGCCGTGCTGTTGGAACCACATATTGTCCAAGTTCATATCATCCAATTCGGCCAAAAACATTCGGTTATCACTGAGCGGTAGCGATTCCTAATCGCAGTAACGTGCCGGTCTTAATCATCACGTAAGAAGTACGGTCCAATAACGCCGCCGGCCCATAAACCGCACCAAACCGTAATTTTTTCGTGGTGCAATGGTAACTCATGGTGTACGTGTGGATTTCTGTCTGACCAATAACGCATATTTTGCTTATTGACGAAGCCATTCAGCCAGAAATGAACCTCATCGCTGAAGATGATTTTTCGAGGAAAATGCGGATCGTTTTCAAGTTGTTGCTCAGCCCAATTCACAAACATACGACGATTCTGGTGGTCAAGCGGCTTGAGTTCTTGCATCAATTTGATCTTGTAAGGATGTAGGCCAAGATCTTTTCGCAAAGTCGCCACAACGACGCCAGCGCTTGAAAACGACAAGTGAAAGACTGATTTGGGTCTTCCTCAATTGATGCGCTATGCAATATTCTCGACACTATGGGCACTTCTTTGGCCACTGACGCCGAACTGAAAAACCCGTTACAAACAGTTTCTTAAAAAAAGGAAAAGATTGGCGCATCAATTTAGAATAGATAAGAAATATATGTATATTTTAACTCATTCGCTCATCTGACATTGAGGTTAAGTACAACCCTTCTATGACCTATATAAATATAAAACTGATAAGTTAAATGCCGTAATGAAATTAGCGACATGTATTCATTAATCAAACTCTGTACTACACGATTAATTGAAAACATTTAACGCAGACACTTCGAGCTGCTTCGTTATAGCTCCTGCGACGAGTGCGTTTCGAGTTAGTTAGTTGTGTATTGTTCGCGGAATGTTGCCGACGATAGTACACGGAAGTTCAAACAAAAGAAAATTACAGAACCGTTCACAATTCTCAACGTCTACTAAGCACACCAGTGTCTATGGTTTGGAAACGCAATTATATCGCGCAGTTCATTATTTTTTACTGCTCTCTGAAATTTTTGTAAGCCTACCATATGACGTACATCAACATTTACCCACCGACAACAATAATAAGCATAGTATATGGCTTGGATTGCACATCGTTTGGTGCACTATTATTTATGTCAGTCTCATCGTGGCCATATACAGCGAGTCCACGAAGATCAACATCGACTTGCCGACAATACATAAGCCGTTATATTTTGGCGAATATCTAATATACATATTGCATATATTCATAATTATAACCAGCAGTTATTGGGGCCGTCACAAATGTCGCCGATTTTTTCATATTATCGCTGAATTCGATTACACCTTAGTTAATTTTGAGAGACAACCGAAGTACGAACGTTTAACGTACTTCTTGAAAGCTCATGTGGCTTTGGTAATTTTCTTTGTCTTTTGTACTGCCAGCGTCAATTACTTTTACAGCAATGGCATTTTCCTTAACTACATACGAAGTCTCGTCGTCTATCTGTTGCCGAACCTAATATTGTCCATCTCACTCATACAATACTACACGCTGTTGTATGCTATCGCCCAACGCTCGAGACGATTAAACAAAATACTACTCGGAGAGCTTTCACAAAATAATAGTCCACGATTTTTAAATGAAAAACTACAACGCATCCGACTGCTCTATTCAGCTTTACAAGAATTTACGAAGGAGGTGAATACAAGTTTTGCATGTTCGGTGGTCTTGGTATACATTGGATCCTTCACAAATTTGGCGGTGAATATTTTTTTGATCTACAAATATGTGGACGAGTGGAATAAGTCAGCAATGTCATTGATTTTCTACTCGTTGGTTTGGACAATCATGCACATTGCAAAGATGTTTCTGATACTTTACTACAATCAGAGTATCCAGAATCAGGTAAAAATATAAATGGAATTTAAGTTTTAAGGCTACAAATAGATAACGCTTTCACTCTGGTTACAACATTAAGACCAAAAACTGTAAAAGTAAAGGTTACGACAGTTACATCAAGTTAATTTTTTGGAGTGGATCGGGATCAACGAATGAATAGCCTCCATTTTCATTCTTCCGATGAAATTCAGCGATATCTTTCAAATGCTGTCAGTGATAAACAGCTCTCCGATTTTCTTTACTTACGCCCACAGGTTTCAATTTCGATTACAAAATCCGATTCCTTTTCTTGGAACCAAAACTTGATACAACTTGCTTCCGCTAGTTGTCCTAGTGGTAAGGCTTAGCATATACACGAACCTAGATAAAGTAAAATCGAAGAGAGAAGCGGAAGAATTTAGAAATATTGGCTTTTATTTATGACTATATTCGTGCAGACATTACCGTTACCCATTAACAGTTTCATCCTATTTGAGAAAGCTCACGCCCTTCTAACTCCATCAAACAAAGACGTCATAGATATTCAGCTGGTTGGCCAGGTTTCACATATGATTTGTTTGTTAGGGCTGTTTTCAACAAACGGTCACAATCTTTACCATAAATATTTCTGTTTGTAGTGTTCAAGCAACATTTCTGACAAGCTACATACGTACTATGTATATTGAATTTCAACGTCTCTTGGCTTCCATTCATATGTCACCCAATTTCCTTGCTTTCGAATGTATCCGGCTGCTTTGTAACGTATTGAAATGGCTGCTTGAGTGACTCCCAAAGATTCTGCGAGCTCTTTCTGTGTTTGGCATCAATTTTAATCGAATAATTCTTTCCGTTCCTCATCTTAAAACATTTTTAACCGCCCAGAACGTTCTACGTCTTTCAAGCAAAAGTCACCACTTTTAAGACTATTTACCGGAAAAGATTGTCTTATTGTTCAAAACGAGATTTTAATTATATTTCTTTATTTTTTTTCAGAACAGCAATACAATCCTCATAATGAACGAAATCGGTGGCCAAAACACGGAAATGGAGGATACAGTTTGTTTTTCTTATTTATTTATTTTCTAAATACATTTTTGTTGTCCTCTTTTTATTTGCAGGTCACCCATTTTGTATTGCAATTAATTATAAACACCCGAACAAATGTTGTCTGCGGAGTTGCCGAATTAAATCTCAAATTTATTACAACAGTAAGAACCTCATTTAAAATACATATGTACATATGTAATGGGAATCATTTTTTTTTTTTTAATGTAGCTTCTAACAGCTATGTCCACCGTTTTCATATTTTTACTGCAATATGACATAACTTACGAGGCGCTTAAGTTAACACAAAGCTCGGGGAATCCCTTGGACAACGTTTGAACGAATATAATAAGGAACAACTGTTCGTTCACGAAAGACAAGCGAACGTAACGAACGAAAATATATTCGCGACAATTTTATATTGAATAATTTGTCGGAAGCATATTCGGGATAATAGTAAATTGGTGATCTGGCAACACTTAATCAGCTGTTTAATAAACATTGCAATTTAACAAAAGTATTTCACGTGGAAATTGTTCGGATATTTATCTTATAATTAATTAATACTGTATAAATAATTCAAATAAATACAATTAAAAAAGAAATTAGTTAAGAATGTGTGAAGTCGAAACTATTACAAAAATCGCCAAAACTCTTGGTGTTCCAGCTGGCGAAGTGAAGCTCAATTCTGAAAAGGTATACAACTTCTGACGTCTATTTAGCAATGAAAAGAAATTCTATACAAAAATAAAAATTTTTAGATCATTACTCGTACGAACAACAACAATACGGTATCTGGTTTTGCCACTATTCTTAACACACTCGCACAAGAATCAAAATCAGAAATTGCACGCAACAGTACAGCGACACGGGAAATTGCCGCGGACGTCTACCAATGGATTGAATTTGCTGTATTGTATGTGGCACCTGGTTCCAAAGACAAACATATATCCCATCAACTACTACGTGATTTTAATAAACTATTCGCCACTAAATCCTACTTAGTAGGATATTTCATTACATTAGCGGACTTAGCTATATTTTATGCCATCTACAATTTGGTGGTAAGTTTTTATTTTTGACCGAGTTTTTCAAATCTTAAGTTTTAAAAATATTCCCTGCTAGTTTTCATATAAATATAGTATACAATTTGTTTTAATATTTAATTTTGCAGAAATCTCTTTCACCGGTCGAAAAAGAAAATTATTTAAATCTCTCCCGTTGGTTTGACCATCTGCAGCAGAGACCGGAAATACGTCAAGGTGGTAATGTGCTCAACTTCACCACAATTTACTTGCATGGTTGGGCGAAAGGCACACATGTATAAATCTCCCTCATGGCATTTTAACCAACTATTTATTTTCCCCCGTGAATAACAATAACAATATATATGAAAAATACTAAGTAGGAAAAAGTGTACGTATTTATTTGAAATCACTTAATGTATTACATACTAAAATATGCTCAATCATCATTTCTGTTCATTATTTTTTCTTAAGTAAAAAGCAATTTGGAATAAAATTCAGTATTTTGCCAGCTACTTAATAATTTCGTGAAGTAAATGCTATTATCAGTTCTTACGTTCTTCAAAAATTTCAAGTTCTTAAAAATTTCCAAATTTATTACAAATCATTTACTCTCAAATTCGTATAATAGGTTTGCAAAATATTTATAGTTCAAAAATTGAAGAAAATAAATTTTAAACAGCATTAGAATCTTTTCACTCTTGATGCCGAAAAGGCCTTCGACTTTTTTTTTTTTTAGAATTTCACCTACATTCATCTTTACACATCAACGAACAAATACGTCTCTCTAATTGGCATGTACTTCGCGTGGTGAATTCATAGAATTATTCAATTCCCCCGGTTCGGTACATTTCCATAGTCCATAGGTTTTACCCACAGTTGTCTGCCAGAGTCGCAATGTGCCATCTTCAGAGCCACTAGCATACAGCTCACCATCCGGGCTAAACTTCACTGAATGCACAGGACCAAAATGACCTTTAAAGGATTCTGTGAAGGCAGAAAAGGAGTATAAAAGATATTTATTTATTCATTTTGTGCACATTTTTGCATTAAGTACTCACCAATTTCATTTCCGGTTATATAATCAAATTTGTACATCTTAAAATCTTCACCACCACATACAAATACATGTTTGTCGGGATGTAAACTAGCCGACGACACATTAGTCGGCACTTTCACCTCTTTCAGCTTTTTCAACGTGTCCACTTCCCAGAAGCTGATGGTCGAACCATGTGTTATGGTTAGAATGTGATTATCAGCCGATATCTCTAAGCTATTTGGGTTGTGGGGAAACTGCAGTCGTTGTATCTCATTGCCAGTTAGACGATCCCACAAGCGTACGGTTTTATCTTCAGCTGCAGACAGTATACATTTATCGTCACGACAAAAGAGTGCCCGTTTCAAAGCACCTGTATGACCAGCGTATAGTTCTGGTTCGGCATTCGGTTGCTCCAAATTGAATACACGCACCAATTTCTCATTGCTACCGGTGACAATATTCTCTGAATTTGTATCGAATGCAACTGATTTCACAATATGCTTATGTTGGAAACTGTGAATTTCACCGCCCGTAACGGCGTTCCAAACTTTTCCAGTAAAATCAGCAGCACCAGAAGCGGCCAAAGTGGCATTCTTGTTCAACGCCACACCCCAGACGGCACCTTTGTGACCTTCGAATGTGCCCACCCAATCACCGGTGTCTCCTTGCCGCAACATAGGGCTGCCATCTGCAGGAATTGAAATTGTATAAGAAAAAATTTAAATTTAAATAAAGGTGTTCTACTAACTTCTGAAAATTAATTATTGCTATTCAAATTTGCAACAAAGTGCTGCTGCGAATGTTGTAATTTTTAGAATAAAAAAATAAACTAGAATTTTAAATACTACAAAATTCTCTATACCAAAATACAAAGAATATCCGACAAAACAACTTGAACATTGCACTCTTTATAATCTACAAAGGAAAAGGCAGCAAGGCCAACCATATCATTGAAATCCTGTCCAGCAAAACACGTCACAAAAATTGTTAATATAAATACAACTAAAAGTATAAATACGCATGCATGTTTGTGCACACATATCTAAATACATATGTATATGCAATTTATAAATACATATGCTGCAGTGCAAAAGTGGTAATGTACAAATAAAATGCAGCAAGCCGCAAAGCAGCAGACAATGTAAACTACAGCAAAATGTACAACAAACAAGCGACGACAAGCAAAAACAAAAAAAGCGGAAGCAACCTTGACTCAATGACTACATCAATGCCAACGACCTGAGAGCGACTCACTGGCTAGTGAGTCGATTACATGACTGGTATGCCAAACATGCATTTGTACATTCATATATGTATGTATGGATATGTATGCATGTGGAGCGTGGGCAGAGCAGTGCCAATGTATCGCCTCTATGTAAAATTGCATACGCAACTGCCTTTCCCGACTGAAGTTCCTAATGTAATTACTTACTATGTCGACGAAGGAAAAATGCACTTTATGAAAGTATAAATACAATATGTACATATATACATATGTACGACACTATAATTTCCAGAAAAAACAAATAAATTAAATTAATTGAAGGTGTGACAATTGTGGGCTACATTAGTGAAAGGTAAACTTAACAAAAAAAAGCGAAACTGTTGTTGTTCATACAGGAAGGAACAATGTTTTTTTAATGCTGATGCTGTCTTTTTTTATTATAATCTTCTAAGTGATATTAAATCCACTTATCAATTTCCATACATCGATTCTTTGTTTTACGTATATGTGTATCGAAAGTTTGAAATTGACTCCCGGAGATAATAGCATATTTGTAAGATATTTTGAACTTAGAGTAATCTGCTCGGAAAACTGTTTTACGTTTTCTCGGAATGCTTCTTCATAGTAGACAGGAAATTTTTTTCATAATAAATGCAGTGATCGATCTTCGTAGATATATTTGCCAAATAATGATAGAAAAAATATAATGATTTTTTAAGTATACAGTTTTCAAAAACAAAATGAACCAAAGTCCTTTGAACATTACCTGTATTCATTTATAGTAGTATTAAGTTTTTTGTTTTTAGATTTGAAATAATTTAAGCATGAAATCTTACTCACAGCTCAACAATTTATTTCGGAGATTCTCCTGGAATCAGTATCAAGGGAACCCAAAATTTCTCGAAGTGCATCGCCGATTATTAAAATACATTAAAAAATCTCTCTATGTAATTTGTAAATGTACTTTTTTTGTACTTATTCAAAAAAATATGCCACAATTAAAAAAGTTTTTTTTTTCGAATATTAGTAAAACGGTTTTGTTACAATAAGATCTGTTAAATGATAAACAAAATAATAGAGGGTAATTAATAATCGCAAATGTTTAATAAATATGTGCAAGAAATAAATAAAGGCCCTGTTTACACGCCCCATGGTTCATTGCTATACTTTCGTATTTTCATGTTTTATATAAAAGCAATTGCCTTTGAAAAACTTTTTGCAGCTGCGCATTCGTCATTTGTTGTTATTTTAATAGCGTGCCGTTGGCAGTCGTACTGACAATTTCGCGCACTTTGTTAATCGTGTAGACATTCTAAATCAAGGTGAACAGGCGTTTTTATAATAAATTATCTTTATTTATTGATGTGACTAGCTGCTTGATTGTCGGCTATTTAATTGCAATATTATATGCATTTATCTGCTGCATAGAGAGCATAACTGTTACGCATAACAAAGGAACAAGTTTTACAGATTGCACGCACAAATCATAATAAATACAATAGGAAATGCAAACAGAAAACTAATTTGGAATTGACTTCAGATTAGAAGCAGAAATGCGTTTAGCTTCATTGTTCTACATATAGGCGTAGTAAACATACACATATATATGTACATATGTCGATTGAATTATAAAGTTCTGATTTATGTATTATTAATAATGCTAAATATTTGTCCACCTCTGATAGCATTTCCCTATTCACCAACCAACTTCCTAAATAAATATGTTTTCTTTATTTCTTTAATAATAACGCATAGTGTCTTTATCAATTTAAACAAATAAATTGAAAAATAAAGCGTAGACAAAGTAGTATGCTCCAACAATAATTGATTATATGTAAAATAAAAAGAAAAAATTGCACAAAACAAACAAGTGAATAGCAACAAAAAAGGCAAAGCAAAAAAGCATGCGACAACTTCAAGGTGCTTCCCGTACGATCAAAACACGAAAGCGGCGAAATACACCAACTATCAACGGCAAACGAAACAAGTTGCAGCGTAATGCTGTGCAGCAAAGCTTATACAGCGAGCAATGGAAACAATTTCGTAAAATATGTACTTTGCAAACTAGGGAAGTCAGAGGATCATTGGAGGCCACGAACAGCGAGATATTTTTCAACTTATTTTGTTTGTTTTACAACGCGTAGAATTCAATTTTAAACAACTGCTCACCAATCAACTACCGGCTGGGTGAACACAAGCAATTAGTACAGATAGGATAGAACAAAAGTGTAAAACTGGTTTCGTTTGGAGCAGTACACATTTCGCCTCAACTAATTTTGCATACTATATTCGTGATCCGTGGTGATCACTTAAAACGTCATCAGAGAATGTAGGTCAAGGCTTGCCTTGGGCAATGAAATCAACGAAAAAGTGTACTTGTAGAAGTACTATACGCATGAAGGTATTGTATACATATATCTACATAAGTCACGAACTATGTAGCATTTACAGAAAATGTATATAATTTTCTGCTGGTATGATTTCTTACTTAAATAATACATCGATTTATCGAATATTTTTAAATTTGGTAAACTACATCACTTAAAAGATCCCACACAACCGACGTAAAAAAAAGATTACAATTAACTATTTGTATCACTGTAAGAGTATCGAAGAAATATATTGCAGCTTCAATTAATAAATCCCTACAAAATTTAGGTTGTGTTAAATTATAATTACCTTTGCACGCTGAAATGAGAAAGTAACCGCTCTCGCAAACGTCACTAAAATCCAAATGTACTACGGGACGGGTATGACCACTGCAGGTCAATGGGATTTGACGCAAATTAGAGGTCATCCTTTCAACTTTGTGGTTGTCGTGTTAAACGCCTTATATTGTTAATAACTAATTTGTAATATAATTGTAGATGTATTGAAATAATTTGTATCCTTCAACTTGGCGCTGGCGGCGCTGCCAAAAATGTGCAAACTTAGCTAACCGTTGAAGTTTTCTACGCCGCCGTTGCTATTTCTTTCGGCTTGCTGCCTTAATTTTAGTTTCTTCGTTTTCGATTTTTTATAAAATATATTTATTTTTAATTAATTAACTTTTTCCTGTTCAGTTTATCAATCCTTTTGAGCAATTGCTGGAGAATTTTGGTTTTTATAAGTATGTATTTTGGTTTCTGGATTTTTTGTGAACTTCAATTTTCAGCACGAACACAACTTGGATGAATGAGATAATTTAATTATTTGCATAGAATTAAAATTCGCGTCGATTTGGCTTTTTTCTCCTTTACTAGTTACTAGAAAAATTTAGTTTCCTTTTGCTCGGAATTATTAGATTTTTATATTTAGCGAGATGCAATGAAAAACAAAGACTGAATGAATGAACGAAAAATATCTGACAACTGTTTTATGTTATTTTCTTTTGGTAGTCTACAATAGAGCTGCCACTTTCTACAAACGTAAGTAAAGTTATTGGAAAAATGGGTTAATAGAACTGACATAGCCGGTATATAAAATTTATTTACCTATCTCTTTACTGAAAAGAAAACAGAATTTTTACGATCAATTGTAAAAAATTTTATTCTCTACCATAAAAAATTATCTGCGTTTTAAATAATTGCACGGGTATATGGCAGCATGCCTTACAACGGGTTTGCACAAGAGATTGTTATAGCTTGGAATTTAAATTCAAGTTTTTCTTAATAATAAAAGCGCAACATATGTTTTTGTGAAAATGCTGAACTATTTATTTTCCGATATTTTTTTAATTATTGGCTACTAAATATAAGAACATCATCAAACACAGTACAGGTTTACATAATTTTATTAATTGCATATTATTACATAACAAAATCTCCCAAAATTTCCAACAAAGCATTAGTTTACTCCTCCCATCAGGTTTACTACACGATTTTTGTAACGTTTAGAAATATCATTCTCAATATGTAATTGGAGCTTCTTCGTTTGTGATATTAGCTCCGCTAAAACTGGGTTCAAATCTACGCGTTGTTGTTTTAATTCCAAAGAACGTTTTTTAAGAACTTCTTTCGTGTCACGTATTTTATCAACGGCCTTTGTCATTTGTCGTAACTTATTTGCCAACAAATCAGCATATTTGGGCGAATGTTTTAATTGGAAAAGGTGGCGAGTTTGCTCGTTACATACTTCACCCAAAATTTGTTCAATATTTTTTAACATTTTTCGTATACTCTCTGCATCGTATGTGGATATGCCATCCATCAGCGAAAACATAATATTGCTAGAAGCGTCCAATTGGTTAAGTTCATATAGTCGCATACGTAAAAATGCATCAAGTTCGTAAATTTCATCGAGAAATCTATCCCGGTAAGTTGGTGAATCAAGAATTGAGTAAGCTTGTTCTCCTGTATTAAAAAACGAAATATATTAATATATATTAGTCAAAAGTGAAATAAATTTAAGTTACCTTTAGCGATGCCACCATCCATGCCAGTGCCCTCAATAACTATACCGTATTCTTCAATAGGAATGTCAAAATTGATCTCTACAGCCTCACTCGGACCACTTTCAATGCCCCAATCAATGTCACCACCATTTCCATCCGAATCTATAGCGCTGTTGTTACTATCTAAATTGAGTTCTCCGAAATCAATAATTTCTGCCGATATTGTTGATGAGGTGCCTCCATTATCATCGCCACCAAAATCGATTTCATTATCATCTGAACTACCAGTCAAAGTGTCATCATTTAAATTTAATTTAATTGGGGGTTCTTCAATAGTTAAAGGTTCTTCTTTGTGCACATATTGATAAACGGTTGTGTTGCCAAATTCAATGAGGTGGCGTAGTATGGGTAAAATTTGTTTGTTACTTCCTTCAGAGAATAAGTTAATTGCTTCTTCTAATTTGCCAATATCACTTATGGAGTTGGCATACATGGCTGGTAACTTAGACAAAACTTGTAGGAATTCTTCTCTCAAATTTTCGCCTTTTACACCCAACTGTTGCAAAAGTGAAGCATGTTCGGCCAGTAATTGTGATTCTGGTTTGCCAAGATCTTGAACCCTTTTTAAACATTCATCGCTTTGTTGCTCTAATTTTGTCATTTGCTTTCGAATACCAGGCACTTCATAATTCACATTGCGCACATATATTTGGGCGGACTCTGCAAGATAGACGTTATCTTTTTCGTACAGGCGTAGTATTTCCTGCCAGTCCTTCATTCTCTGACTTCCATACGTTCCAAATACGCTTTTTGTTTCCTTTTCCGTTTGTTTTAGAATCTCAACAATTTCTTTACAGTGGTAGTAGTTTATATCTGTAATCAAAAAGAGAGAAAATAAATGATTTAAAAGTTTCCATCATAGCAATTTGTTAATTATTTCACTTACTGGTCCCTGACAATAATTTAATCAGTTGATCATTGGCTGGCATATCTTGAAGAGCATTTGAAATCTTTGTACGTATCTCTTTGATATTCTTTTGAATAGTTTTGGGCACAATTCTTCTGCTTACCAACCAATCCTGCAGCTTCAGAGTGTGGATGTCAATCGGAATATCTGCTTCCTACATCATTTGTAATGAGTAAAATATCAATGAAAATAAAAAAAACTAATAATTTAACTTACATTCATTTTAATTAGTTTAATATATCAAACAAAAATATTTTATTGTACTTGTCCACGCAAACAAAATATTTTCTGCTCTGCTTCTTTCATTTATTCAGTCACAATAATGTTTATTATCGAAAATCTGGTTGTCGATATTTATAAATCAATAAACTT
This sequence comes from Bactrocera zonata, assembly GCA_037783105.1. NCBI lineage: Eukaryota > Metazoa > Arthropoda > Insecta > Diptera > Tephritidae > Bactrocera > Bactrocera zonata. The sequence goes on from JBAWJQ010002097.1 coordinate 18,181, forward strand.
TAAAGTTAATTCTTATGCAAAAATTATATATATTTGATTTCTCGCCACATGCATGTAAGTATTTGAAACAATAATAATATTAACAATATTTAACACATAAATTAAATTTATTAAGGCCTTATGCATTTTATGAAAAATAAAGATATATTGGTGCACTTTACTCAATCAATTAAACAAGATTTACCATATATATTTTCGGAAGTCGGGGTGCCACCAAGGAAAAGCTTTAACGCTTGCAACTTTGGGATATTTTACAGTAGTAATAATTTTACTAGAAGAGTCTCCAAAATCTAATTCTAAGTTTATGGCGCGCATGTCTTTAGCAAGCATTTGTCGCGTTCCTAACAACAATACACGCGATCTTCCACTGTCGTAAAACAGATGAGTGGGGAAAGGTATAAAACGTTCACAGCGTATTACCAGCAAACACACACCTTCATTTATGTGGTTTTTAGCAGGAGTATATTTTGATTTCATACACAATTTATTGTCTTCCGCCAAAGTTTCCCAGTCGTCGGTTTCGCAACCATTTGACAGGAATTCATTGAAATCACGTCCTTCTTTGACATCTGTTTTGTTTTGATGTTTGTTGCAAAATTTATAGCATGCTATCCATACACACTCCTCTTGTTCATGCCATGAAGATACATAAGAATATCCAATTAATTTATCTAGAGAATACCCTTTCGTAATACGTTCTGACAGTGGTGAATAGGTTTGGAATAGTGATTCCACTACACGCGCACGCATTGTGGCCAACTCGCAGTTAAGTACGTTATGCGACTGCAAGTGTTCAGGCAGTGTAAGTATCCAATTAGTTTCAGCACTTGATTTCTGGCAATAACTTCTGTAAATATTTTTCCAAAATCTTTGTGTATTAACAAGTGCTGCCGTTTGACGGCATATTAAAGCAAAGGTTTGAACGTATTCAGGTGGAATATGATCCGCAATATGGTACCATATATCGCCGTGTACTATGTTGTAACTGATTTGTGGTTTATCATTGTCGCTTCGTTCCATTAAACTTTCAGGTCTCCACTCTAACCGTCCTGCTCCTCTACATTTACCGGCACGATCTCTTAATTTTAATTCAAGGTATATGTCATTCGGACGTAAATGTGTTTCTGCAAGTATAAATTAGTGTGATTAAAAAACAATCGTTTGGTAGACAGGTATAAATACATACTACATTTCCCTTTTGTTTTGATAAACTTTTCTTGAATCACAATTGTTTCTTCTTCGTTATCAGCAATGTCGTCAGCAATCATTTTTCATTTGCAAGTTAAATTTTTGTATAGCTTCGTCCGATTTGTTTTTATTTATTGTTATGCATTACTAATATTACTTAAATTTCTGGCGTCAAATCAGCTGTAATAACGGTTCTTGATAAACTAAGGGATGCCATTATTTTATGTTTCCTAATATGTAATTCTTGTATACTTCTAAAATTACATATTTTTCCAATAATTTGTATATTTGTTAAAAGAGATTTGCAAAAGCCAGTACTCGTATTTGCAGTGAGATTCTTAAATAATTTAGCGTAAGCATTAATTTGTCATCATCGACTTTTAACTTCACCTTGAAACTCGTATTGTGAATTAGTAAGTACGTTGTGAAGAAGCACCTGTATGACGAATTGATAAATTGATTCAGTAAAAAGTTACGTCAAAAATAAGTTTTCATTTATTCATTAATTAATCTTATTAAAATCTAAATAAAAGTGTATGTAACGTGGAAAAATCTGTTAATTTGAAGGGATTGTGGTAGAAATCAAAGCATTCTGTGAAAAAAACTATGGCGGAATCAATTGTACAAGACTGGCTGGCAGATTACCGCCGTATACAAGGCCAGCCAGCTGAAGTGACAACCTTTGCTGTGGAGCATGAAACCGACCCTGAAATCGCTGAAGCCATTTATACCATATTCAGTGAACGACAACGACACGAAACTTTGGTTCATGAAATTTGTCAGCAGTTTCTGTCGTTTTATCGTGCTTCTGAAGATTCGCTCCGAAAATTCCCTTTACAGTTCATTCCAGTATTGATCTATACTTATCTGCATGCCGTCGCAGCTGGTGACAAAAAAGGTGCCCGTAGTGTAGAGACATTACTAATATGCATTTACAATGCGGAGATATCCACTGAAGACGGCGGTCAACATGTAGTCACTTTCCGTATGCCGATATTAGCACAAGCGTCCGTATACCATGAGGAAAAAAATTTACCAATGACAGATTTGCGGCGCTGGGAAGAAAACTGTAACCGAGAAATTAAGTGGGGTCCACATACTCAGATTGAAGCGATTACCGCTCAGAATAGGTTACGTATTATGACTGCATTAATGTTTTGTTATAATCAGCAAGTTAGCCTTACGCAAAAATCCGCTTTGATACATCTTTGTCGTGTGGCATCGCAGCTAGTTAATCAAGGCTTTTCAAAACAACATGCACATCGAATCTCTTATGGGTAAGTATATGAAACACTCCTTATTTCACATGTTTTTATAACGCTAATATGAATTTCCTAAGTTCTGATTCGAGTGGCGCACTTGTCCCAAAGTCAATAACACCGCGTATTCCTCTTTCCTCATCATTCCTGGTAGAGTTGGTACACGCTATATACTTTGCAATGTTTAATGGTTTTGGAACAGTGGCGATACAAACATTGGACGATATCCATCATCGTGCATGTTTTGAGATGTACACGGAGCTTATACTTGTGACGAGTGCTGTGAGAAATTCATTACACGCAAACCCCTCCGGTCAGCCAAGTGATGGGCCGATGGGACTTAGCGTAGCCCTTACACCTGCCACGAATACTGTGACCACAGCCATTTCCAAATCGATGATCACGAATGCGTCATTCCGTACTAAAAAGTTACCTGATGATATCCCCATACAAGTTCAGGATCTCACAATGCCACAAGCTCCTCCGATGTTGGCTAGTGTTACTGAAGAAGTCGATCCTAAAGACCAGCAACAAACACAAAATACGTCATCGCGAAATTCTATCATTCGTCCTAGCATGGAAGGCATAAAAGCACAGGCGCATAAAGCGTTAATTGCTGGTTTCAAAAAGTCTAAAGACAAAGAAAAGGATAAAGACAAAGAGAAAGAGAAAGAAAAGGATGGAAAAATAATTGGAGCTGGAGCGGCGGGTGAGCCGCCAAAGCCACCGCTTCGGAAATTTGAAAAACACACGCAGCGGAACTCTTTGCTACAATTACAAGCTGAGGGCAATAATATGGCGTTAACCGATTTCGAGAAAAGTCCGTCTTCAATGGGCGTGAAAGGAAAACCATACGACTCAATTGATACTGCGGAAATGTTACCCATGCAAACACTGCTTGCTAATGAGAATGGCAGTGGTAGCTTTAGTATTGACAGTGAAATAAATGGGGGCGGTGGAAGCAGCAATATGTTGAACAACAGTAGCGTAGCTAGTAATACAAATTCAATCACGAGCAGTGACTTGATAACAAAAAGTTTTGATTCAAGCATTGAAATGCCACAGCTAGTGGGCCCTGCCGGTGTTGGAAGCAGCCCTAAAGTTGGTGATGTGGGTATAGATTAGTGCTATAATTCTTCCAGGAATTGAAGTTGTGTTTGAAAGCAATCAAACGATTGTTGCGTGTGTGCCAAATGTTGGGGAAAGCTTCCAACATTTATTTTTATTGAGCGACAATTATGCTTAAAACTGTTAAATATTACAATACCTATTTCAATACCACTTCAATTTTAACGTAAGAATAATTAATGCATATATATATAAATAATTGTTGCTAGGTATAAATAGAGTGAATGAATACTGGTGATTCGGTGTTAATAGGGTTAAGGCAAAACAAACACAAATTCAATAGAATTTAGTAAATTACCACGAAAATCTAATATGAATTATTACTACACATCCATAGTTATATTATTTTGTGCACGAACATTTAAAAGACACATGGAACGGAAGAGCAAAAATTATGGTATTATTGTGTACTTCAGTAAATGTGTACTTAAAATCAGTTGGGGGGAAATCGCTTGCAAATTTCACATTTGTTTTTTTTTTTCTCTAAAACACTGCATTTAGTTAAAACTGCATACATAAGGTTTGGAAATTTCTTACATTTAACAAAAACTATCAATAACGAAATGAAAATGCATGAATGTAATATACATATGTGTGAATTTTGTATTGTCCAGCATTGTTATAGTGTAGAAACAGTATGACAAACAATCGAATTTTAATTTATTTATTATATTCGTAGTAAAATTAGTATTTTTGAAATTTATTACAACACCGATTTGTATAGTACATACCTACATATACAGCATCTAATATCACTCATGTATTTATACTGATATACAAAACAAAAAAAAATAATAATGGTTGGAAAATGGCTAAAAGCACAGGGACTATACATCACCAATTGTAAATTGATTTTCTAAACGAATAAAATGTAAAATTATGTTAATAAAATATTTTATTTTATCTTGATACTGTCTTTAGTTAGTTTAATACAAACATTAGCTCAATTTACTTCCAATGTAAATAACATATACCACTATTTTCTTTGCAAGTTTCAGTTAATATAATAGAATGAACAACTAGTCGGTAAGCAACTTGCAAAAAATTGTAATCTTATTAGAATTATTCCTTTTAATTCACAAAACAAGCAATTATATATACTATATTTAAATGTATTTATTCCATGTTATCAAAAAGATGTTATCTAATATTAAATTAAAAGAATACAACTAATAAATGACTCCCAATGATTGAAACAAATATCTATGGTAATGTAGTATTTACAATTATCTCTTACGAAACTTGGATTGTAAGAAAATGCGAGGCACATCTATACCTTCTTTAATATTTAACGTTCGTCTGTGCACATAAGAATTTTCAACAACTTCAAACCTTTCAGAGTCTGTAAATAATGATGCCAATTCACCCTCTGCAAAAAAGTAACTTCTTGTTCCATCTTGTCGCATGTAAAAATTCTCTGCTATTTTGTTGCCTGGTTTGAAACGCAATTGTGCCATATCGTAACGTCCATAATCTCTAAAAAGCACAACACCACCAGGTTTCAGTAAGCGGTAAATATTTTCTATAACAATACCAAATTTATTTGGATGTATTGCAGATAATACAAATATCATTGTAACAATATCCAAAGAGTTCTCCGGGATATGTGCGTATATTTGTTCAGTGGTAATGTCACATTGAAAAGCGTGTATACGCTGTTCATCGTACAGTGGATTTGAACGCACAAAATCAATAGCACGAGGCGAAAAGTCACAAGCATAATAAAACCAGGAACTCTTTCCTTCCACTTTTTTCTCTAGTTGTTCCTCTATTAATGGAAATATTAAATTCCCTACCCCACAACCGACTTCAAACAAACGCCGCTCCTTATTACTGCATCCAATTTTTCCATTATGGGTTTCGCCTTCAAAATCCAACAATTCCTCAAATTCACGTGTTGTCCAACGGCGGTCTTTAAAAAAGTGCGTCTCATTTCTTTTGTAAAATATATCCCAATGGCGTTGAGCTTGTTCTTCAAGTTTCTTTGCTTTAAATTCCGGCACCAGACGATTGTCCTGTGCCTTCAAACGACTTTTTTCTTCATCGGTGAGGCATTTATCAACCGTGGTAAAAATGTCCTTGACAAGGCTGTCTGCTTCCCGATCTTCACATTCCATATTTATCCACTTATCAATTATTTACTTATTTACATTTCAGCTGTTCTCATTCAATTGACAACAAAAGTTTATTGTGAATGCTGCTTCAAATGTGAATTATGTCGGAGCATCTCGACCGGCAATATACATTTCTAGCAATCTGCCAAATATATTGCCATGAGGTTGGCAATGTTCTTGTGTGGACATTTGATCGAAGAACATTGTTTTATGTTTTCTGGATAGCGTATTGGTAGCAATAATAGTATATATATATTTTTTTTTTTTGATTAATTGCTAAATATTATCATTATGCATTGGCAATATTGCTAGCAATTTTAAATTGTGCTATATTAAATTGCCTTCAGTAGTTCTGTCATTTTTATGGCATTGATTAAACAGACCCTATCTAAAGTGAAAAAAAAATCGGGTACCGAATTTTCATATTGTTTGTGTTTCAATAAATTTATTTGTATATGGAAGTAATTAGTAAAGTTTAATATAAACAAATTGCTATGGAGTCAGAGCAACCATCAAGTACAATTTTATGTTATCCTACGGATTCAAAGGGGTATTCCAATGTTGAGGTGCTTAATGTTAATAATGTTGACTCCGGCGGAGGTGTAGTGTTAAATGATGAAAAACTTTTGGAATTAATACAATTGTATCCATTTTTATACAACCCACGAGTGCGACCATTTCAAGATCCGGACTATGACGATTGGGCATGGAATCGCATTACGAATGCATTTAATGTGAACTATACGGGATTCCTGCCAGCAGTCTATTTTACCAAGGATGACTTAAAACGACGCTGGAACAAATTACAACCTATTATAAAGAAAATGGCGAAAATGTTGGATCTAACAGCTATTCCGGAGCCATTACGTCAAATTATAGTGAAAATAAGCATACAACTTGAAGATCAAGTAACCGATGTGCGTGTGAATAACTTGTCAAGTGCTCAGCAAGTAATATATGACAATATGAAAATGGTATCGCAGTTACCATTAAACAGACGTCTACAGTTGGAAGCTGAAATGATGGACCTGATATTAAACGCCGAACTGGAATCAAAAGCTACCGTTAAATTAACATATACACATTTAAAAACTATTGAAGATGAATATGAGGAATTACTCAATTTGATGAATCTTAAAGAAATAATCGTTTTAAAATCCACAGATACAATTTTCTTAAACGAAAAAACTGATAACTCACAGGAGCAAATTGTAACTAGTACAACGTCGAATGGAACTTCCGAAATTTGTTTAAGTAGCGATAGCAGTTCAGATACGAAATATGAATCATTGAACATCATAGATTTCGAAGCTGAAATGGGAAGTGGCTCCCAAATATATAAACCTTCTTGTCAAGTTAAGAAAGAAATGATTAAGGCTAATACTGCTACAAAGTTGCAATGGGTTCCGTTAAAGGATGCTTCTAAACATGTTAGACGTTGCATCATAAGATTAAAACGAACAAATATGGAAGACTACATACCACTGTCACGTATAAAACGACAACGTAAAAGCACTTAGTCTCATATAGTTGGAAAAGGACATAAGTCGTTATATAAGAGTAATAAGTTAATTTAAGGAGCACGTAAATTATTAATAATAACAGTAATTACAATTATATACTTACATCTGATAAATAAATTAAATTTTTTGTATCGTCTTTTGAATTTTTCTTTATTTTCATTCGATTTTTTTGAAATTTCGTTTGCTTAATATTAAATTAGTGAAGTATCTTTTTAGTGAAACTTATACATATAAAGAGAAAAATTAAAAAGGAAGGAAATGCACACACAAGTACACTTTTTAATATCAAAATTTCATATCAAAATTACAAAAGAGTGTGGCGGCAGCGATTTTTTTTATTGAAAATATGAAATACGTAAGCAGGAAATTAAAATGCGTACCGTTCAATATACATACATACATCTTTGGGAAACACATATAGCCCAGAGAAATATATATATATTTATAGTTCATAAAGTTACACATTCTTTGTACACAAAAACAGAGTTGAATATATATTTCTTTGTTTGCATGTACTTAAAATTTAAAACAATTAAAGCAATGGCCAGTCTAAAGGCAATGCTAAATTAAGAACTCTGAATGAAACGGATCATATCTTTATTCTAGCTTTTGTTTTGTAAAGAAAACTTAATTAATAATCAAAATGTTTTTTTTTTTTTAATTCCACAGTTATCGTACGCCATAAGCATAAAGGGGGGTAACAATTGTTTTTGTATGAAATACTTAACGGTGCACTATGGAAAAATTAAAACTAAATATTATTTATCGATTTCATTAATGTGCATGCATGCCTGATTTTGTGTATATAAAATTTGGTTTAACAAATAATACAATTTTTCGTACGACAAACGTCTTTTGAATTTTAATTAGGGTACAACGTATGTAAATTTTTCTAACAAACAGCAAGAAGGACATAATAGCCTGATACAACCGATTATGGCAGACATTTACTTTCACATTTCCTTAAAATTATTAAAACTTTACAAAAACGAGAAACTAAATTTAATTAAAAAACGGATTTGGTAAGATTAAAAATATGTGTTCCATGTGTGTATGTATGTATGTATGTTTGTGTTCACTTAGTTTACGTCGCTCGTTCAATTTATGTTATATCCAGTACTTCAGAACAAAGTTGAAATGACCGATCCAATATTTATGCTGCTACCTTCCCTCAATTTGAGGCCCACACCTTTACCATAACAACGAAAGAAGAGGCCACGAACAAAATTTAAACGTATTTCGCGTCTGTTATAAAAGTAGATTAGGATACATTTTTATAAAATAAAATTGTCATAATATTTAACTTACTCAGTCTTGTATCGCTCTTCAGTTGGTTTCGGTGTTAACGATTTCTCTCCATGTTCGCCATTACTAGCAGTCGCGGTGTCTTTCATTGTAGTTGGCAGTGTAGTATTACTTGTGTCAGAGCCATGACTGCTCGCAGCACTACTAAAACTAGTGCCACTTAAATTGCTGTCAACGCTTGGATTATGAACACTTGGACTGCTATCTACTGTATCGCTCCCACTATTCTTTGTAGTGCTGCCATTGGAGCGTCTACTAGATTGAGTACTGCTGGTTGAGTTCACTGAACCGCTCTCTGAACGTGAGGCAGCATGATTACGCATATAACTACCAGCTGCAACGGAATCTATGGAGCCAGTTTCTGTCACTAAGTGCCAACTGCTGTTGGATGATACCGATTCTTGTCGTTGACGCGCCGAATTTGCACCTGGCACCGGCATAGGACTTGTGCGTGTACTATATTGGTAAGATCATATATTACGAATTAAAAGATGTTTACACAAATGCGCAGGTATAATTGAACATACCGTTTAGAATTAGGCGAACGATTAGGAATTGTAGTATTATTGGTCGTTGTTGCTTGTGGCGATGTGTTGGGTATTGTCATAGCGTTTAATGTATCAGTTACTTGCAAATCACAGTTGGAATTATTTGAAAAACTATCATTACTATCATGATCGCAGGCAGCTAAAAATAATTCTCTGAAAAGAAGCGGAAAAAATTAAAATAGAGAAAAGCTAGGTCTGTGTTAATATGCATTTTACTCTCTTAAAGCGGCATCATCTTCCATTTTTAGTCCAAGCCCACAACTACCACTACTGCTGGTTGTTTTCGTACGTTTTCTATAAAACAAAAAAAAAAAAACATTAAGTAAGTGGTTAAATTACTAAACAAAAATAAAAAAAAGAAAAGAAAGAAGTAACTTCAGTTACATCGAAGCTATAAAATTCCTCAAAAATACAATATATGCCATACAAGAACTTGATTTTGATAGTCCAGTTTGTATGGCAGCTACATATATAAAAAGTGATATGAATTGAATAACTTCTTCGGAGATCGATCGTATCGTTCACGACGAAATTCGTTAAGAAGTCATGTCAAATAAAAATATCAAAACTGCTTGGAGAGGAGTTCGTTGTTCCTTAACCGGAAACATATGGGCATCCTATGTAAATGTACGTCCGGAGACATCAGCAGGCCTATTATAATCCGGAGTGCAGTATTCTACATGGTTGAAGCTTCTTCGTCTGCGTTTCACTGTGCTGCGAAGTTTATGAACGGCCGACCGATTGCAATGTAGTTGCCAACAACCTTTCTTTGTATTTTCCCCAGGCTGTCTAGCGTTACGCAAAAATTCTTGACTTATTAACAGTCGGAATTTTAACGTCATAGACTGCAATTTTGAGGTATAGTCTCTACTTCTTCGTACAGTTCGTGAATATGGTCTCTGTGGATTTAGTGGGAGGCAGTGTTAGGTTCCTTGCAGAGAAAAAATGAGAAAGATCGGAGAGGGAGCCATTTATTTTATCGTTCAGTTTGTGTGGCAGCTATAGTGGTTCCATATCGGCGGTTCCGACAAATGAGCAGTTTAGATCGTTATCTATTAAACTAATGGATTAGTTAGAGTATATGCATATACAAACAAAGGGTACATATAAACGGATATGGCTAACTCGACTAACCCGTCGTACTGATCATTGATCATTACATACAAACAAATATATTATTGGGTCTCCGACGTTTCTTTATGGGTGGGCTGTTAATATTCTAATGTATAATATCATATTTAATCCTTTCTTATTTAGTTAAAAAAATCTCAAATAATCCAACTTACCTATGCTCGCCTAAACTGAATTCTTCGCTGGCGATATATTTCAGCATGTGAAAGCAAAAGAGTATAATATCTTCGCCACGTTTCTCGCGACTAGGAAGTTGATGACCAAATAAATACCAATCGTAGGCCAATGTGAAGTAAGTAATCTGTGTACCATCTAATGATTGATGTATAAGACCGTCCGCCCAAAGCGATAGACGTAGCAAACAGATGAACAGTGGGGTGCGATCCCAACCGCTTATACAATGTACCAAAAGGCCACTATTCTCTTCCTGCACATATTTAAGCATTGCCTTAAGATAATTTTGTGTGATCATCACCACATCCCAATTTCGGTATTCTTCCCAGTTTATATCAAGATCCATTGCAGGTCCGATTTTCGGTATACTTATGGGGGCATTGTTAAATGGAATTTTCCAATTGTAATGCAAATTAGGTGCAGTATAATCATATTCACGAAATGTCTTAAAGAACTCACAACCGGGATATGGCAGGGCGAGTAAATTGAAATTTTTATAGTTATGCTCAGGATCGGCTTTCTCCGATGAGGATATGCTACAATTAATAAAATATTGTTAAAAATTAATTTACATATAATATACATACTTATTAGAAAAAAAAAATATATAGATTCCTTAAACGACAACATCGACTCTTAAGAAGTAAGTTAGTGCTAAGTTCGAATTTGTACTCTTGCAACTTGCAAGGATCAAAGCCAGACAAATACGTATATGTGTTAGTAAACTTTATATTCGAAAAAGCTGCAACAAAATTCAACATTAATTATTCGACAAAATAGTGTTCAATTAAATTTGGTAATTAATTAAGTTGTGCAGGGTTTGTCCGGAAAATAATAGGACTGACTCGGTTAAAAAAAATTTATTGAACCAATCGTTACAATTCTTTAAAAACTTTCAAAATAGGCTCCTCCTGCGTCGATTCAGCATTGCCAGCGCGATTTCCAAGCATTGAAGGCGTCACGGGAGGCATTCTCTGGAATAGCCTTGAGAGCCGAGATGTATGCTGCTTGGATTCCTTTTCATCGGCCTTTTCAGGGAAGCAAAAACAAAATCCGTGAGGGCCACATCTGGGCTGTATGTTGGCTGCGGATCCCAGCCTTGGTCAGGTAGCTGTTCATAAGGCGGTGCGAGCCGGGGCGTTGTCGTGGTGCAACTTTCAATCGGCTGTGACGTCTTGTCGGACCCCGATTGACCCTTCGTTTGAGTCTCTTGAAGACTTCCACTTAAATCTTGGCGTTAACGGTTTGAACAGGAGCAACAAATTCATGGTGGACGATGCCTTTGATGTCAAAAGAGGCAATGAGCATCGTTTTCAATTAGGATTTGCTCATACTTCCGGTCTTTGTCAGCGACCTCTTCCCGGCCCTCCAAAAAAAGCCTGGTGCCTCCGCAACACTTCACTTTTTGCTAAAGAAACATCTGGCTTTTTGCTAAAGAAACATAAGCCTGTTTGATCATATTAAACGTCTCTGCCGCAGGTTTACCGAGAATTTAATCGCGTACCTCTCGTCTAACGAACGCTGCATTTTCGGCTTGCACCACTCACAGAAACTCGTCGCGAGAAAATGTTTATCCTGACTCTCAAGGTGCTCGGAGACAACTGACCAGCCGTTCGTTCGTTAGCTAGGAACGCGCTTTACCGTATACAGTTGGCACACGCACGCTCCGAAGTACAGTCCCGGCGGAAGAAAATCAGTCCTATTACTTTCTGGACAAACCCTGTATATATGGACGTCCTGGACGTGGTTCGTCGTCAACGCGACCCCTTTTGAATAATTTGTACCAATCAAGAACACTTGCTCGCGATAAACAATTATCACCGAAGTCCTTTTCCAACATTCGAAATGTTTCGGCACAAGAAATTTGATTCGGATTTTATCCATTTTTACCAAAAACCACTTACTATTAACATGTCACATATTAAAAAATACATATATTTACCCATTTTTACCCATTTTAGGCACAAAGATACACGGTTATGAGTAAAACACGTTCTTTCATTTTCATTGAGATAAACTCTATGTTGGCCAATATATGCGGTATAAAGTCACCCGGACGTTCGAAAATCTTTACATTAGTTATATGGTGAATGGAGGATGGATTGACCCGATGCAACCCATTTTTAACACACAGACATATCATTGCAATGAAATGATTATTCCTGAATTTTAATTATATAGCTCACACATTGATAGGAATTATTCGTGAGTAGTTTCATCCCGTTTCTATTGATTGCTTATTGATTTGTACACTGGAAAGTGAAATAGTCGGAAGGAATTTAAAATTGTGTTAAATGTAAAGTTGGTGTGGTTAGTCCGATTCTGGCATTTCCGCACTGTGAATGTGAGAGGAATGTCACGTACCAAATTTGGTTGTAATCAATCGGGCGGTACCACGCCCATCGTCCAATTTTTATCCCGGCTCCCATAAAGACTTCTCATATCCATACATTTAACATTTGCTATAACTCTATGAATACCTACAACTGAAATACTTACGTTACAAAGAATTTGATCTTCCTTTGTTCAACCATCAAATCGGCGATAGTTTTGATATTGAGCGTATTTAGTAGGGCAATGTCACTTCTGATCGATTCGCTGTAGGAAAATGGTGATGGCGAATCATTTACTAATGAATCATCCGAAGAATCATCTTCGGGATGTGTTCGTTGTTGTGTTTCGTTGGTAGTACCCGATGTTATGTAATCATAAGCGTAACGAGAATAAGTTTCCTGCACCACAGATACTGTGGCTGATCGACAAATGTACTGGCCACGAAAATATATAACAGGCACAACGAAGCGTTGACGACAACGTGCATATCTGGCACGAATTATAAGGTCACGTATTCTATTGGCATCATACATTTCTTCATAGATGGTACGCTGTTTTGGCGGACGTTGTGGTCGTGAGACGGTAACAAATGAGTGAATACTGCTATCGCTATCACTGCCATTCCCTGTGGAGTTATCACAACCATTGCTATTATCATTTTCAAGTGTCGGAGTAATGCTGCGCGGGATGCTTCCATTGGAATGACGGTAGGGTTTTCGATTTTTTGCATTGCAGTCACTGCCATTAGGACTTTCAGATGCGTTACACGTGGTGTTCGGCGTACTATCCACGGTTGTTGTTGCCACGTGGTCATGTTCAGATTCGGGCACAAAAATGGTTGGCGGGTAACAGTCAGTAAGTACGCCACCAGTATTATCTATTTGAAATGTATTGTAGTCAAGACTCATCAGATACTCGCAATTATGTAGGATAAGCTCGTCCTGCGAGGGAAAAGAAAGTATGTATACATATGTTTATTTTTGCTATATATTTTTATTTCTTTATAATTTAAAAAAGTGTTTAATATGCCCATCATTTAAAAAGCGTAAGATGATTGCATTAGCTTAACCTTTCTTATCTTCCAATTCAATCTTAAATACAATACATACTTAGAACCCCAGTATACTCGAAACATCACTTTCAGTCTTTTGTTGGTTATACTTTCATAAACTTTCTCATTGCAGAAATACTGTGTGTGTGTATTTACATACAATATATAAAATAAAGGGGTTTTTCAAAACGACGCTTCAAAAGACCAATAGGAACAGTAAATGACGCCATATTTTTCCCGCTCTTTTAACATTTCTTCTCAGTAAAGTTTGCCATTTCATAATGGAAAGATGTACGATCCAACAACGAGTTGAAATTATTAAAATTTACTACCGAAATTCGGAGTCAGTGGCCTCAACGTTAAAAGCGCTACGTCCCATTTATAGTCGTCATAATTATCCTATCAGATTAACAATTGAGCGTCTAGTGGACAAATTTGAATCCACAGGCACAGTCCAAAACGTTCAAGTGGCACTGAGACAAAGAAGTGTCCGTAATGTCGAGAATATTGCTGTCGCTAGCGCAGCAATTAAGGAAGACCGCAATCAGTCTCTCACACGTTGGACATCTCTGTAACGTCGTTGAGGCGAATTTTGCGAAAAGATCTTGGCCTACATCCTTACAAGGGCAAATTGACGCAAAGCCTGAAGCCGTTTGACCAACAGAATCGTTGCATGTTCGTGAATTAGGGCTGAGCAACAACTTGAAAATGATCCGGATTATCATCCGAAAAATCATCTTCAGCGATGAGGCTCATTTCTGGCTGAATGGATTCGCCAATAAGCAAAATATGCGTTGTTGGTCAAGCAGCAATCCGCACGTACTCCATGAGTTACCATTGCGACCCGAAAAAATTACGGTTTGGTGCGGTATATGGGCCGGTGGCGTCATTAGACCGTACTTCCGTGAGTGTGAATGGAAATCGCCAACGCTCAATGATAACCGAATATTTTTGGCCTGAATTGGATTGGTTATGAACTTGGACAATAGGTTGTTCCAACAGGACGGCGCCACAAGCCACACAGCGAATGTCACAATCGATTTATTGAAAACCAAGTTTGGTAAACGTGTTATCTCACGAAATGGTCCAGTCAATTGACCGCCTCGATCGTACGGTTTGACGCCGTTAGTCTATTTCCTGTGGAGCTATAGTCTCTGCCAACAAGCCAACGACGATTGACGAACTTCGTACGAATATCGAACGTGAAGTTGCAGCAGTATTATTGGCCGATTTATGCCTTGAAAATCGACGAAAATTGGGTTCAGCGTCTGGACTTCTGCAAGCTTGCCCGTGGCGGCCATGCAAAAGAAATCGAGTTCCATACATAACGGCATCGAATATACTTTCACAGGAATGAAGAATTTCATTGATGTCACAATTTTTGTTTTATTTCAAAAACTTTTGTAGCGCTTTTGTTGAAAACACCTATGTATATTTCTAAAAAAATCTTTTCTAATCTTGAGGCGATTTTTTTTGCAAGCATAATCATTTTTCTTAGAAAGGAAAAGGCCTACCATGTAATCACTTGGTGACATGTACGGACTATGAAATGGATGTAAAAGAACCGCAGAACCAAGCTTCGAGAGCTTCTGGCAAATCATTATCAATGTGTATGTGACCTGACGTACATAGTCCTGATGGAACGAATGTCCTCTCCTACTAGCCAAACATATCCAAATTAAGATTTTTGGCAGTAGGGGGCGCATTTATAGAGATGATACTTTCTTTCCCACTAAAATTGTAGCAAAACCATGACCATCTATTCTGGCTTGTCGCTGCTCACGGCCGGACTTTGTTGTTAGTTTCAAAAAAGGGATAGATTTTGTTGCGATTCAGCAGCGGATTCGCAGATGGAAATTCGGAACATGAGCTTATTTTGCATTAACTCGTTTGACCACCAGACATCGATCTTCTCCTTGTAACCAACCTTATTCAAATGGTTCCAAACGGTTTTTCGTGCAATGTTCAGTTTCTGGGAAATTAAAACAATCTTTACCTGACAATTTGACTCCACGATTTTTATTATTTTTCTCGATATTTTCGAAAATCGGCTTTCCAAAACGTGGTGCATCTCTGACATCAAAATTTTCGGAACAGAAATGAAGCGATGAAACCGGCATTGCGTCTGGGTGGATGTTACAGTGGCAGGACCACAAAACAGCTGCCTGTCTTGCATTTTATAGCCATAAAAATTGACTATGTCGACTCTTAAGTAAATCAATCAATCAGAGTGTTTTACGTGGGATCTTGCTTGCGAAAGCTTAACTCCACGGTGCTCAGAAGCACAACGGATCAATACAATGCGTTGATCAGCGCCCTGAAAATTGGGTAAGGATTTTCAGTACCAATTGGCAATGTGGCATGGACACACTAACCACCTTGGTAGGGTTCGAGGCCCATCTAAAACCTCTGCCGTACTTTGGGTCCGGCACCCGGTTGCAATGCAACTCCACAATCAAACTGACAAAGTCAG
This sequence comes from Bactrocera zonata, assembly GCA_037783105.1. Taxonomy (NCBI): domain Eukaryota; kingdom Metazoa; phylum Arthropoda; class Insecta; order Diptera; family Tephritidae; genus Bactrocera; species Bactrocera zonata. The sequence goes on from JBAWJQ010002097.1 coordinate 34,409, forward strand.
TTCTTCCCGCGATTTGGGTTTTAACCACAGCCACCATGAATCTCCACAAAGGACCAAATCCAATGAGCAGATTGGAGTTACCTCCAAGGGTTACTGCTCCCCGTGGTACCAGGTTAAAGTCTTTGGTATGACCTTGTAACCGAAGCTACTACCAGTTGAGTCTCCACACAACTCTGGACTGGCGGCCAGGATCTTAGTCGCCTCTTACGACAGGCATGCCTTACCGCGGGTATATTCGGTTTCCCCCCCGAACCCTGAGGGGGTCCCCCCTACCCGCAGGGGGAACTCTTAAGTAAATATAGGATTTTGCAGAAGTTCAAATTTTGCATTTGCGCCAAGAGGCAAGTCGTCTAAAATTCACACTCAATATATTTAACAAATCAGCCATAATACGCAAAGTATATTATTACACATATCTTTATACATATGTATGTACATACATATATGTACATGTACATATACACACATCCATATGCATATTAGGAACAACAACCGATATCATATATAAACCAGAAATACCACAACGCTATCCACGAGGTCAATGAAATGCTGTTGACTTTGAGATGCGACAACATTCCGGAGTATAAAAAGGTACATAGCGCATTAAAATCAGAAAGTCTGACGCGTGTTGGGTTGCATATTTTACAATTACAAGCGCTTATTAATAAAACGCTTGGCAAATCAGCTTGCATATTTCTTGGAATACTAGACAAAATAAGGAAACAAGCTCTAATAATAATAAAGAAATTAATTTTTATAAAACAGGAAAAGATTTCGCGAATACATAGTCATACTTATTTTCTTGGTGTCAGAGTCAACGCGCATTTATTATGTTTTTTTAAGTACAGTTGCTTTGAAAGCATTCGGCGAGCCTTCTGCGCTTGAAAACCGCACTATATAAAACGCCAACAACTAAAAGAGTTGCGAATTCGCATTTTGCACACATTTCGTACATATTTTGTATATCCAAATACACATGCGGTTTAATTTAATGCACGTAAAACTGTACTTTCGTAATTTATATGTAGTTATGTTTGTAGATATATAGAGATAAATCACTATAGCGCCGGCAAAATTCCGGATTAACCGGTTTTATTACATTGTTATATGTGCATTTTGGTATGTAGATTTGTATGTACATTTGTAGATGTCAGCTGCCGTACGCAGTGAACGAAAATCGTCAAAAGTACGAGGCAGGCAGACACCGGCGAACAATGACAGCGGCTGACACGTGTTGCATTATTCGATAAAAAGAAGAGTAGACATTTTAACAATTTGCAATTACAATACTTTTACAACAATGTTCTACTACTCGTAAAAGCTAAGAAAAAACAACGAAAACTACCAGACTACTACTTTCAAAAAGAACTACTCGCTGCATACATACATACATATGTACATACGCCCATGGGATGCAATAAAAATCACAACAATAATCAATGCCACACCCTGCCCTGTGGCTTGCGTACATAATGCAGGCATTTGGTTGCACTTGTTGTTGTTGCATTAGTAAGGCCGCTGTCTCAAGTCTAAAAGGCTAAAAATAACAAAAGTGTGATATACCGATCGACTCGTGCTCACTTATACAAGTACACAAATGCAATGATAGCCATCACACGATGAACTCTGCCGTACACTCGTTTAGCGAACAACAAACAACTTTGTTGATAAGTCAGCAACAGCGCGAAAGCCCCTGGTTGACGAGGTTGACGGCGGCAACCAGTTCGAAAGTGTGGTGGCAATTTTCTGTTCGTTTTTCTTGGGTAGCACGACAACGACTAAATGACGCCGCCGCTGGCGCAACGTTAAATGTGCGAAAAGTAATGCATTAAAACAAACACGAATAAGTAGTAAACAAAATTAAAAAGAATGCTTTATAAGCACGTGAAGAAAATAGTCGAATGCATTTGGCAGTGCGAGCAAGCCCACGAGACAGTGGTGCAGGCAACAGTCCTTTGATGTTCGCAGTATTTGAAAAGCTGATCAAATTTGAACCGGACTGGTGCATTATATACCCTCAAACCTGAAGTGAAGTTTGAACTTCACAAGTCAATTAGTGTGTGTTTGGCTCCGATTTTTACCCCGGAAGTTTTAGTTACGAGTTTGCTAAAAATTTTGTGCTTCCATTGGAATCACGACTAAGTATTTTGGGGAGTCTACATTATTTAAAAGTATTTGAGTAGCACAAATCATTCAGTGTACGTCCTAAAGTCATCGAAAATTTCGCGCATGCGAGTCATCCATCCAAGCACTCATAAAATGCATTTTTGGTCACATCGTCCTTCTCTTCCGTCGGGGCGTGGGCGCAAATCAGCGATATGTTGAAGAACCTCGCTTTGATGCGGATTGTGGCTAGACGTTCATTCATAGGAGTGAATGATAGTACCCACCACGAATCCAACTCCAAACTTGCGCTCCTTTATATGGCCACTGTAGTAAATGCCACAAGGACCTACTTGTCTCTGTCCTTGTCCCGTCCATCGCATTTCTTGGACGGCGGTGATGTCAGCCTTTATTTTCACGAGGACATCAACCAGCTGGACAGCGGCACCTTCCCTATTAAGGGACCGGACATTCCAGGTGCATGCCCTCAAATCATAGTCCTTAATTCGTTTGCCATGGTCGTCATCAAAAGGGGGTCACTTATCCGAGGCTGTTGTTTGTTTTTCATTGGGGGTGTTTTTTTACGTGGCGGGTCCCAAAGCCAGCGCACAACCCTAAGTAGGGAATATTTCGCCTTCTCACTTTAGCTCGCCTTCAATCGGATGTTCTTAGGCTACCCAGAGGATACTTGGTCAAAGACCGGAAGTCGTGAGCTGCTTGAGTTATATGTAAAAGAATCGTTTCTGGCCACTCCCAAGTGAATGGCGATCAGAGAACTTTCCTCACTTGCGTGAACTTCACACATGACTCCATCCAAGTATTCGATGCAGTACCCGCCGCGGGAAGGAGAGGAAGAGGAAGACCTCCACTCCGTTGGAAGGACCAAGAGGAGAAGGACTTGGCTTCGCTTGGAATATCCAATTGGCGCCACGTAGCGAAGAGAAGAAACGAGTGGCGCGCTGTTGTTGACTCGGCTATAATCGCGTAAGCAGTGCCTACGGCAGTAAAGAAGAAGAAGAGTCATCCATCCACCTCTGGTAATGACAATAACATCGAAAAAGTTAAAATCTTCTAAGTGGTTGAAAATTGTGGTGAGTTTTTGAAAATGACGTCGAAACAGTTCAATAATCTAGCTTCAAAAATGAGTCGAACCAAAAAAATCAAAATTCATTTATAGCCAACCCAGCCGGTGTTTATAAAACAAATGTATGGAAAATTGGCTTAAGGGTCAGTAGCGTAATCTGGCCTGTTTTTTGACATTTTTTTTCATAGAAATTTTTATTCTACATTATAATTTTTTTCACATATCATGAGGTACATATTACATGTATATCGTGAAGTGTATAAACAAATTTTGTCGGAATTCTTTTATGTAATTTGTCGGAGAAATGGCTGGGTGAATGAGATGCGTTTTTTCACTTAGCATTAACAAAAAAATTAAGCAAATCGGTTGAGTAGTTCGACCGGAATCATGTCCGTCAGTTTAAAAAGAGTGTTTTGGGAAAAAAGTGCGTTTAAAATTTGAGGTGTACACTCCGAACGTCGAGCGGTATTATTATTTTTGGGCCTTTTTCGAAACCTTCCAATGGTAAATTAGGTTTCTACATTAATCCTAAACTGAAAATGCAAAAAAAAAATGTTTTTTTTTTTTTAAAGATTACCCTACTCACCCCTTAAACGTTAGCATGCTGATATTGGTTCAAGAATCAAGGTCAAATTTGATCAAAGGGTAAACATAAAAGCAATGCTAATACCATCCAATGCCACATATAAATATTATTATTATTTTAAACTTTATTATCATTTTCAAAATAACGACGATTGACGCCAAATCAGATCCTAATTAGACCAGATTCCCTTATACGTTCATTTCTGATACTGATCATACATTGGATTGACAAAGCAACAGTCAGAAGAACACGACGATAAGCAAAATAGCACCACTTGGTAGCGATCCTTGATGATCAATGTGATATGAAATATTTTTTGTTTTTGATATATGTACATATGTATGTATGTATATCCAATGATATTTTATTGATTGGATATAACTGAGCCCACTGTGCTGCTCTTTGTATATGCCGTTTAATAACACTACCCAATAAAACTGAATGTGCTAGCGTATTTTTATATGTATGCGAAACACATTGTGGGCAACCAAAGTTTATAAACGTCATACAGTGACACGTCATCAGTGACAGAAAACCTCAACGCTGCAAAAGGCACAAAAGCAAATGAAAAGCATCAACAACCAACTAATAAACCGACTGATGCTCAGCACAAGCTTGTTTATGTACGCTCAATGCAAAACTGCCAAGACAACTGTTTAAGAGTATATGCATTATGCAAAGGCATGAGTGAGTGTTTAGCTGCATTGCCTCGCCTTAAGTGAACAACAATGCAATCGCTGTTGTCGCTCTCGAGTGTTGCCATTCAATGCAGTAGTGCCACGCTCCAATCGCAACTGGCAAACTACAAACGCTTCTGTGTGCCTGTTACTGCGTTTCAGCGATAGTCTGCAGCAATGTTCGCGCACTACTTTGCCATGGGTGTGTAGCCGCCTCACAGCACTGCACTACTGCTGCTACTGCCGACGAGTGCAAGTAGTTTCAATAGTTTTGCGAAAGCAGGTCGGTGGCTGCGCTGGCTGACTAGTTGGCCGATTAACGCTCGAGTTCTTCGTGCCTCTTTTTGTGACATAAATACCACACCGCGGTTACCGACAGCCGGCGTTCATCGACACAGCAGCAGAAGTGCAATGCAGTAAAACGTGGAATAAACTATACACAATATGTACACATACATAGGTATGTTTGATCAAAAATCAGTTCGAGGCGTAGCCGCATCGGTTACGCCAAGTCGTGAGTTGAGCAAAACCCGGATTTTAAAGACTTTTCAACTGCTGGGTAAACAGCAGCAGCAGACGCATGCGCTCGCTACCACAACACAAGACTGGGTTGGCCAGCGTTGTATGTAGTTTGCTAAAACTTCGCGTCTTGTTTGGACTCGTAACTGCCAGCTTGCTAGCTATTATGGCTAAATGCCATTGACTGTGCGACCTACACCCACCCGGCCAGCCGCCATCTCGGTACTCTATGTGTCTCGTTTACAAGGCAGTATTTGAAGTTGCAGCTACTAGCTGCTACAACGGAGCTACTATTTGCGACTGTGATGCCGTTCACAGCCGCACTGCAAAGCGTGTTGTCTAGTTGTTGAGTTTAATTCATTTCTTTGGCGTTGAGAGTTTGCCGGAGTTGAATGGCGACACACTTTTTGAGAAAAATACTATGCAACAATGCGGTGAATTTGAAGTCATTGTCGGTCGGTTTTATTTTTGTTTCCTCACTCTTGGTAGCCATGAATGAAAGACAAATCAGTCGGTATGTGTATCGTGGGTACGAGTACTAGCAAAGCTATTGATGGCCAAATTTGTTATGCAAAAAACCGGTTTAATGCCAGTATTTGTATTTGCTGCACTTACGGCTGTGCCATTGTAAAAGTGCTTATATTTAGACGATTAATTACAATAATGAAAAATTTCAATAAATATACATAGTAGACATGCACAATGATTATATTAACCAAAAGTATTTTTTAGTCAGCAGAGATCAATGCACTGACGTGGAATGCATTCACGCGGTTGGTCAATGATTTGGATAGTTGTAATTTTAAAAACAAATACTTCAATAAAATTGAGAAAAGCCGCTGCCGCAAGAAATCTCACAAAATTGGTTGTTGTTGTAGTTCTTGGCCGGATGAACTCCGGGTGAAATCCGATAACGGAGATCCGGCTGTCGAAGGAATTGTTGGCTTCCCACTAAATGACTTCGACGACAACCAACTTGAATCTTACCATCCACTCGGCGATTAGATAACCGCTACGATAACAAGAAGATCCTTTTTCTATTCAGAGAAATGTTGCCGAGTCAACTGACTTTGGGCGTATAAAAATCCAGGTCCTACAGCAAATATGAATAAAATATTTAATAAACCTGGCGACAGTTCCGAAGCAAAGGGAAAGATGCACAATTTGAATATCTCAACTAGAATTGAGTAGAACAGAGTTGATCTCGTCGAGGTATTCTCTACTCACTCAACACTTATGTGTACCCATCTAACAAATATTAGAAATGTGTCTAGACACCTGATTCAAAACAATAGACGGAATCGGCGGGGGATTATGTGCCCAAGTACAAAGCTGACAAAGCCCATGGGCAAATATCCCAGCATGTTCCAAATTAAAGTATTCGTAATCAACTTATAGACATATATTTTTCATAAGAAAAAACCTTTTAATTAACAAATAGTAATTTGCGGCGATAGCCGGACTGCACTGAAGGCAATAACATCATTCACAATCAAATCGCAGATGGTATGGAAATATGTGAAGAAACTATTTTCCGTAGGCGAATGAAATAAAGTTCGACTACTTTGGGTTCTGAGACTCACAGGTATTGAAGGGAAGGAGATAGCAAACAAACTTCCGAAAAAAACAGCCTCGGGGCCGCCGACGGAACCAAAGCTCTTTTCCCAGAATAGACCATTCTATAAAAGAGCAACTAAGACAAGAGGAAAAGAAGAAGAGAGGGAATTAGACACTTAAAGCAACTAGTAGGCGGCTATACATATAACTAAACCAATTATTTTAGCAAAAATAACTTAAGAATACTATCGGGATTTTTTACAGGGCACTGCAGACTGAGCAAACATATGCACCAAATAGGAATGAGCTCTTACAAAACTTGTCGGCCGAAACGACGGTGCACATACATATGTATTGTGGGAATGGGATGGGGGTGACTAGAAGCCTGACGCAACTAGGATCCATGCAGCCAGGACAAGGTCATATTAATTCCTTGAATTCCTCAAGAATCCTAGATTTTCTTAGTACTTCAGGATTGAACGAAACAATAAGAAAGAACTAGACCTACATATAATACGTAGGTTGCTACATATACTTCTGGACTAGGCAACACTAAGTGTTGCCAGGTGCAATCTGACATTTCCATTGGAAAGTTTGACATATTTTAGCACAACATCACTCAGAACGTTTTGTCATTTAATCGTGAATTGTTTTATTTACAGGGAATTAAAAAATTCATCTCGGCCAAAAATGGAATTAACTCGTGAACATTTTCGTGCGATCATTTTTCACAACTTTCGACGTGGATTATCACGACAAGAGTGCATCGATGAACTAAAATCTTTGTATGGCTATGAAGCACCATCCTATAGCACTGTGAAAAACTGTTACAACGAATTCAATCGTGGCCGACGCTCGCTCAAAGACGAATTCCGTGAAGGTCGTCCAAAAACAGCCGTTGTGCCAGAAAACATCGATGCCGTACGTGAACTGATAATGCAAGACCGTCATGTAACATACCTTCAGATAGAGGCATGCCTATGCATTTCTCCCACCAGCATACATTCGATATTGCATGAACATCTGGCCGTAAAAAGGGTTTGTTCTCGTTGGATCCCGCACAATTTGCCTATTTCCATTATTAGGCCAGAAATATATATTTTAGAAATTGAATGACTTAACGCTTCCATTAAATAGGAGCAAATATGCACTCAATACCGCCAAGCCCAAATTACAGTTATAAGGTTAATTTTCCCGATTTTTGGTTGGATTGCAATAGTTATCAAATTAGGGCATCCAAATTAATTGGAATGTGTAATGACAAATCCATTGAAACTAATTTTACGTGCGTGAGCACACGTACACGTTAACATGTAGTGAGAAATTGAAAAAAAAAAACATATGTATGTACATACATACACACATGTAAGGGGCATAATGTCTTCAAAAACAAGTTCTCAACATAATGTAATCAAGAAGTGGCCCAGAAATGCTTGTAAATAAATACCTTTATGTAAATGTATATACATACATACATATGATGTATTTATATTTATTAAGCCCACATAACTTGATAAAGAAAGTGGAACGCAATGTTGTTGACAGCAGATAGTTGTTCACGGTATCTGTACATACAAACATATCTTTGTGTATATAATATGTACTGCCTTTATCGCCTTTAGGGCAACTTTTTTTATATTGAATACTTTTAGCTATATGCTATAGTGGTCCCATATCGATGATTCCGATAAATGAGCAGCTTCAGAGGAAGAATGATGTGTGCAAAACTCGATATTAATATCTCAAAAACTGAGGAACTAGTTCGCGTATATACAGGCATACAGGGTTTGTCCGGAAGGTAATAGGACTGATTTTCTTCTGCCGCGATATGAACAAGCAGGCCTACCAAGGTATTGCTTTAGCAAAAAGTGGTGGAGGGGAAGAGGTCGCTGATGAGGACTCTGCGACTTCGACAAACACCGACAATGTGACTCGTGTGCCCAAAGTTTTGAACTCAGACCGCATTAAATATTCCTTTCATTGTTCAGATGTTAGTTAGGAAGTGTGCCAAGAAAATTTGAACATGTGTGAAAGTGACCCTCAATGGTTCCGCAGCCGCCCTACAGTCCAGATGGATATAAAAAATTAAAATGAGTTCTCAGAACCTTAAAAAATAGCAAACTTTGATAATAAGTTATAAATTGTTCAAAATTTTGATAAAAAAATTATTGTTCGAAAATTTTAGCGCAATATAAAAAGCATAAAAATTTAGCTAAAAATATTTATTAGATTAAATATTTATTTCTGCTAGAGTTTGAACCAAAGATATCGTAAATATGAGGGCTAACTTATAATCAACGTTATTGTTGTAGATTTGCCGGGCTGATAGTTCTTGATCGAATAAAAATCCGGGTCTGCTCTGGCTACGCAGATTCCAACGTGATGGGAACGAACATCTGTCATCTAAAGAGGCGACACAGTGAGTAGTTCATATTTTTGTTATTTCGAAAAATCGGAACCAACGAAAACCTAGAGAATTACTAATATTTAGAAGCAAATCAAAGGAAAAGATAATGATACCTGAAGGCACGAGTGTTCTACATTCAAGGATGATCAGCGAATGGCAAAAATAGCACTACTCAACAAATGTGAAGGAAAAGTTTGCGACTGATGTACTAAGAGGGCTGTGGGGTATTTGAGGTTTTCATTATGTACAGCAGATTTTGTCATTTTAATAGTAGTGGTAGGCGGTAGTTTGAACGCTACTTCTCTTAACTACAACACAAAAGATCGTACGTTTTAAGGCATTTTTACTATAATTTCTAGTTTTAGCAACTCAAAATTAGCAAGAAACAGCCAGTAAAATCACAATCGCAAAATTTGAAAATTAGAAAATATCGAATATTCTAGTTGATGTACGAATCAAATCTGAAAAATATACATAAATAGGAACATAAATATGTATACAATGTAACCCAGAAACGTGGCATTCAATACTAGAAATGACAGAATAGTATAAATATATTGAAAGCGTAGGGAAATTGTATTAACGTACGCAGCGGCATGTCATGTACTCTGGCAGCCACGTAAGCGATATTCGATGCATTTGCTCAAACAGGTGGACTCGAACAAATTGAAAGTGAAATTTACGTCCTTATATATATGTATGTATGTATGCAGGTTTTATTGGGAGTTGAGTGATTTCCGCTAGACTAGAGATATCTATGTACATGTGTGCATATACATTTTTTTTTTATTTTCATTTCTTGGTATATAACAAGTGAAGCAGAATAAAGAAAATATCATATGCAAGATAAAAATTTTAATTGATATTTTCGTAAATATGTGTGCAGCCACAAGTCTTGCATATGTACATAGGTATATCGTATACATATATAGTATGTACATACATCCACAAATGTACATGTATTTTAAATTTGTGCAATTGCTTTGTGATTTTTTAAATTTTATCAACAATTAAACGAACCAACCCGCCGCATCAGCAACGTGCTAACCACATTACCAGCCAACCGCAGAGCTTTTTGTGTTTATGGTCTTCTGCTGCCACCTATTTATAACTCCGTTAGCGACCAGATAGAATTCACCCGTCTAGCGGACTTTTGCCTTCGTACACCGTATGGGTGAAAATACTGTGTTGTGCAAATCATATGCAACATACACACGTCAAATTTAAAAGCAGACATACCTTTAAAATCCAACGTTTTTTTAAATAAACAAGCTGCATTTGTTTTACACAATACTGTATATAAATTATAAATAGCACTGCACAATATATGAGTATGTGCATACATACATATATAGCTACACCAAAACATAAAAGTATTGGAACGATTAGCTAAAATGCATTGTATAATTTTTTTTTATTTGATTGTGAAACAGCTGCCCTTGAATAGTGAAAGTGGTAGCGATAAAAATATCTGCATACCTATATACACGTGCATTGGAATGTGATAAGTTAAGTTTTGTTACTTTTATTGTTGGTAAAATACGCTTTTTGCATTGTTTAATAAAAAAAGCAATATAGCGCAGTTATATTTTGTAATGTTAAAAGACATTTTCAGAGGTAATTTTTTTTAAATGAAATAGCAACCATAATTATTGCTTGAATGTAAATTCAAAAATACTGAAAAAATTACGAAAATAAAATAAAAATTGAAATAACATTGGATCAAATTTGAACCGGACAGTTTATTCAAACTGCGCTTGTAAAACAATTTCGATAATTTTCCTTATTAGATTGTTACCTTTAAGACTTTCGGGTGAAGTTTGAACCAAATATTTCAATTATGTTTGACAGCTGTTTGTTTACGACGCAAAGAGTTTGTTTACCAATTTTTGCCAAAGAAAAGAATTTAACAATGATTTTCCTTGAAATTTTTTGTTTCTAATTGAATCGCGACCACGGAATAGTTGAAAATGTTGCTGAAATGTTTTATGGAGTCGTGGGCTTATGAATATGACGTCAAAACGAAGCCGAAAAAAATTACTCAAAGTTGGTCAAAAATCAAGGTGATGCTCAATGTTTTCTTTGATTACGGTGTGTGGTTCACCATGAAGGTGCACCTTAGGGTTAAAAGGTAAAAAATAAATGCTATTTGGCGTTTTGAGGCGTCTCCTTGAAGCAAGTTGTCGTAAACGAATGGATTTGTGGGGAGAAAAGCCTAGGATTTTTGAGCCGTCGCATTATAGCATGACTGTGGCTGACTGTTTGCCAAACACGATACGAGAGTCGTAACTTAGCCACGATTTCTACCAGATTTGGCTCCTTGTGACTTTTGTTCATAGAAAACATTAAAAGACATTTGCTGAAGGCACTGGAAGCAATCCCAGCTGAGGCTTTTAACAAGGGTTTGGAACTGCTTGAGTTGACTTTCATATAATAAAGATTTGTATTACAATACGAGATAATGCTGTTTTTCGTCGGGCTGTTTTTTCATATCCAAAAGCTTAAAACTTACAAAATCTATAACGACCTCTAGCAAAATTACCGCATTCATTTTGCATTATACATAAATTATTCGCATACATAAGTATGTACAGTAAACACAACAGTTAATGTAATTAATTTTAATTAGCAACATATGTATTTAAGTAGTCAAATTTAATGCCTGCTGAACACAATAAGCGCCGCTGATAACCTTCTGTTGTGTGGCATTTCACCGCGTGAGTTGTTGCTAAATACCTATATATGTACATATGTATGTATATAAATATGCAATTTCATATTTCCGCACATTATTCATACATACATACAGTATTTATACTTGTTGTGTATTTGCCTTTTAAGGTTTTTTGCTTTTACTGGCTTTTGCATGACGACAGCAAATGATGAAACAGTTAGTAGGCGCCATAACGTGAAATTTTACATCTGTTATTTTTCAGTATAAAATAAATAAAAAATAAAAATGATAACTGTTGTACCGCAAAACTAATTCGCTTATCTACAATACATTTGAAACAAGTGTTCACCGCACACCTATATACATACATACATATGTATGTGTTTATTACATACTGTGTGCATCTGTATGCACAAGAGCATGTGAACAACCGACACTAGACAACCCCATAGGTACTACAACTAGATCTAAAAATCGTTGGTAATTTAACTAAAAGTGCTACATTTCCAACCAAAATATAACAAGTCATACTAAGAACATGTCGATTAAAAAATAACTACTGTATCAAACCCAATAAAAATTAATTTACCTAAGATATGTATATATGTATGTACATACACAGTTACTCTCCAAACGATTTTAATTAAAATATAATATGCAGTAGCTTTGGAGTATTGGTTTTAAATGAACATAACCTTATTATTTATTATTTTAAAAAATTAATGTACCTTTGCTGGTCTAGAACCAGTAGCACACATTTTTCAAAATATGCATGTCTGATTTCCTAGAACACGCTTTAACTGCATTGCACATGCTCATCAATTCTTATGTACATATATAGTCGCACATGCATACATACTGTAAATAAGTGCAAATGTATGTATGTGATTTGCAAAAGTGGGTTGTTTAGGCGGCATTTATGACGTTTGCGACATAGCGGCGCCAATACGACCGTATACGATGTGTAATATGCCGGTAGCCGAGCATGAAACGATGAAATCGTGTGTAATAACGCAAAAACGTGACTCTTGAATGACGTATTCGTGGTACTTATGCAAGTATGTGGCTTTTACGCCTAAAAGCGTGCCACGCTATTCTATAATATTTCTTAACAATTGCCGCCATGCCACACGGTAGATAAACGCGTCTCATTTAATAATTGCACATAAAAGGCTTTGCAAATATAACTTTAATACGTAAATTACAAATAACATTATCACTATGGGCACAAATATTTTAATTTAACAAAAATGTATTCTAATAACATAGGTAGTACTATAACCTACAATTCGATAAATCAATGTTAAACTATAGTAAATAAAAGTAGACTCACTAATGATCCAGGCTCAGTTGTAGAAGCATCGAATGCTTTTTTTGAGAAAACCGACAGTAAATCAACCAAATCCGATTCGACAATGCCCACCTTAACTTTTAAACCCGACTCTTTTGCCATTTTAACTCCACACTTTTCCTTTGCTTCATCCACCGTCACTTGTTATACCTTGCCTGTGGAAATTGTCAGGCTTAATTTTAAATATTAACACAAATTCCAGCTGCTAAAAATTATTTTTGTAAACTTAAAAATTCAATCTAAATAAGAATATAATTTAGCAATCTGGGGAGCGTCTGCTACATTCAGAGACCATTCTCTAATGTTTGATGTCAAATAGAGCTAACAAATACCGTACAAGACTGTACTGCGGTATGCAAAATATTAAACTGTTTTTTTATTTTTCTTATTTTTGTTGTTGTACATGTATACATTTAACTCAATAATTTTTTTTTACTGTATTGGATGTTTTTTTGGCACCGTTAGTTTTATATTTCTTTTCAAATATATTTTTTGCACATTTATGTTTATTTATATTTGTAGGTATGTATTTGTATATTTGCTTTTTTTGTTGACGTAATTAGGAATAAAGTATTTCATTTAGTATTCCTATGCCCCGCACAACACTAATTTTCGTAGACTCGCGTTTTTCACAAGTGGAGCGTAGCAAATTGTCAACTCTATGAAATAGTTTTACTGATATATTTCAAAAGATAGCACTTTTAAAATCACTGACACCGTATTTATTCGATGAACACAAAATTATTGCCGATACAAAAATTGTATTTAATTCCAATTTGTTTTTTGCGTTTCTAATTAAAGACAACTAGGGGTAAGCGTGTTCGAATTGGTATTTCGTTGGTAAAAGCATAAACGAGAATGACAGCAAATAAGTAGGGGAAACAAGTCAAAGATAATCCACAGGGGCGGTTCGTAAATTTTTCTGACACATATGCGAATGTCATACGAAAACATAAAACCATAAAAAGTGATGCCCTTCACATGTGTGGAATTTATTGTTTGAATACACTGTAAGAAATGCGGTGATGAAATATTATACTTTCCAAAGTTTTAACTGACGCCGAGCTTATCGATTTCGGTCAATTATAACTTTCTCTTTATTATTTTAAATAAACATCACACTGCGTTCATTACCTTCAACAAAGAACAAGAATTTAAAAATTGTTATTCATACAAAAATTTAATGCATTAATTTATTACATATTTATCTTTAGCTTTTAAAAGGCATGACTTAAAATTTTATTAATGCTTCTTTGTTTATTCACTTTTAGAAATAATAAAATGCACACTTTTCTTATTTTAAGTATATTGTTAGGTGAACATTTCAGGATTTAACCCATTCTTTTTCATCTCCACGCATATGGAAAAGAGATAATCATAGCACTCAGACCTAAAATCATCATAAATTATACAATTCACAATACATAAGCAAATGTTTAAACAAATACTCCTACATTGTTTTAGCTTTTTCCCAGCTTTTACCCCAAACATATACGCCATGACGTCGAACTAGCACCGCACTACAGCCGGGATACTTAAGCATAGCAGCATACATGCTATCTGCTAAATCTCGTTCAAATGGAGTGTTCTCAATAATTGGTACGACCAGTTCCTCATCGTATCGTAGATAACGTTTTAAGTCCTCATCGTAAACGCCCTGTAGAGAACGAAATTAATTATTAAATGAGATTTAATATAATTTTAGAGCGCACTTTAATCATCTCCAAATGTGTGCAGCGGAAGACTTCTCCAGGCCATAATAAAGTTGCCATTACTGCATGCTGCGAATGTGTGTGTATCACAGCTTCCGCTCCTCTGTGACGATAAGCGAGCATAAATAAAGGTGTACATTGACTTTTCGTTAATCTAATCAGAAAACAAATTACAAATGTTGCATACATAACTTTACAAATTTTACAAAATATTACTTTTTGTAATCCGGTGGTAACATAATATCTTTTCCTTCCTCATCCTGTACGAATAAATCATCTGGTTGCATACGTTCCTTTTGCACTCCGGATGGGGCTATATAAATTTCGTTGCTATGCACATTTTGTTTTAAACTAAATCTTTTTAATTTTTTATTCTTACTTACTTATATTTAATACTCATGCCTCCACCTGTGCCAGTTACCCAACTATAATTAATAACACATGTAAGTTAATATTTTTAAAAATGTATATTTAATCCTTACCCAAGATGATAAAATTGCCGACATAATTCTGGTATTAGTTTTCTAGGATGCTCCTAGAAAAAGACAGTGAGAATTTTGTAAAATTAATAATAATAAAGTTTAAAAATACCTCTGGAAGATCTTTATATAAAGACATATTTCTTTCACTACTTTATTTGTTCTATAATGATTCCGACAGATTCTGATAAGACATTGCAGGAGGCGATAAGAAATCGTTGTAAGAAAGTAAACAAGAAAGTTCTTGGTTGTGGATTTTATTACCAAACAGTGCTGACAAACTATTTGTAGCCTAAAAAGCATTGCCACTAAAGAATTTCTAATTCAACTTGAGAGAAAGTATTGGAAAATATTATTAAATGCGTTATTCCTAAATTCAATATATTTCACTTATTACTAACTTACTCCCGTTGGTAAACGAAAATTTGTTAAAGCAACATTAACAGATCTACAAGTTAATAATATTGATAATTTCTTAGCGGCAATACAGTTGGTAACTCTGTTATATGGGACAGGCTGGCAAACGAATAAAATCATTTTAATTCGATATTCGTATTCGCTTGCGTTCATTTAACGCGACGTGTTTTCAATAAAATCTATTATTTCAGTGGATTAAATTTGTAAAATAAAATAACAGAAATAAATTTGTACTGCAGATTTCTTCTGTACTGAAATTTAAGCAGTAAGTGCATATTTATTTAAAGAAAATTAATACCTGATAATGGTGGATTGAAATAATTGCATAAAGTTTGATGAAATAGTTTGCCTTGTTTGCCGGGGGACTATTTGTATGACGTAGATATTAGTTATTTGGTTGAAGATTGCAAAGGAGAAGAGGATTTATAAAATTGCCGTTTAGCAAAGGTGTCTCTCGTGAGTGCGATAAATTTTGCTTATTATTGTTGGTATGGCGATTGCTTTCGAAGTGAAAAGTCAAAGTAATATCAAATTAGGCAATGTTAAAATGGTCAGCAACAAAAAACAAAGTTCAGTTAACTAATGCCTAATTCATTAAAGTTGGCTGAACGGGTGCACCAAATGATATAAATACATTGCGTTGAAAAATACAGTGGAATTAACATGATACATATAGGGAAAGTTAAAAAAATATACAATTGATTTACCCGATTTACGTTATCGTTGTGATTACAATAACTCCGAAATTTATAAAAATATAAATGTTAATGCTGACACCCTTCCAACGGGAATTTAAGATCACTTTCGATTTCAACCGAACCGCTCATTAATATTTTGATATGTAATGATTACGACATATGTAGTTGCGTTACATTACGCTTTAACCAAAACTCGCTTTGCAGCTGCTATTGTTATTGATTTTACCCACTTTCTCTTCTCCAGTGCAGTGCCACAAACCGTTATTGGCTCCAAAGCAAATGAAGAGAAATTTTTTTTACTTCGACAATGTTTTGCATTTATTACCTAATAAACAGGTACTATACCAATATATACTAGTATACAAACTTTTGTGCATATGTTGTACTGGCACACGTATATGTACATATGTATATAAACATATATTAATGCTAACGTTTGACTGCAAATATTGTTAAGCCTTGGCCTGCAATCTGAATAGGTAAAGGCAAATAATATATTGAATATTGCTGTATAGCACACCGGATTTGGTATGGTAAAAACTCGAAAAAATTTAAATATAACTTTATAATTTATCAAATTCATAAAGCGAATATCCACAAATATAAACTACATTTTTGGAAAATACAGCTAAGTCTATATTTCTATTAGAAAGATCACTAATGAAGTGAATCTAATGAGTTTATTTAACATAGTAAACTGAAATGTCTTTATTTTACATTCTTTTATACAATTGATTTCTTAAGCCTAGATACAAGGTTTCATCTTAAATTCTAAGTGCAGAGGTTAGGTGTTAGATGATGTGCTGTCTAATTCTCCTTAAAGCATGCCATAAGTTATAGCCGATGGCCGCTTCATAATTGGCGATGTGTCAATAACATATTTGACACATTCGTTTAATAATTTAATTATATACTTATTGTTTATTTTACTTATGTATAAGCGCCGTTAGCTATTGGTGTCGTTAACTCCCCCACCTCTAAATCGAAGCGTCCCGTCTACGAATATAGTGTAAGTTATTAATTTGTGTCGTTAGTTTTCTTAATATTTTCTCTTTTTCTTTTGAATTTTTAGTTTAATATTTAAAATAATATGTTATTTTTTTGTAATAAAATAATCTAATATGATTATCAATAATAAAGTACTAAATGCCCATCAAACAGGATTTATTTTTATTTCTTGTTTTATTAGAGTTAACATGTTAAAGTTTTCCAATCTTAAATCAATATTTGTTGTTTTAATATATTCTTTTGCAAAAATGTTCATTATTTTAAAAATTAAAAAAGAATTTCTAGGGGGATTTTCAAATTTTATATTGTCAATTATTTCTTTATCTTCAAAAGTTTCAAATATACTTTTATTGTCTGATTATTCACAATATGTAAGTACAATTGGTATGTTTATTATTTAACATGTCAATCTTAAATCAATATTTGTTGTTTCAATGTATTCTTTTACAAAAATCGCTTATATTTACTTCATATTTTATATCTTCAATTATTACATTATCTTCAACAGTTATCAAATATACTCCGTCTAATGAATGTTTATTCACAATATGCTTTCCGGAAATTATAATAGCACCGTCTTTTACAATATTTATTACTTTATTTGCTTCAATTATCTTAGTACAAGTTTATTTCTTTAACGGACCCGGATTTTTATGGGCTCAAAGACTGTCAACTCGGCAAATTTCTGCCGCTACAACAACAACAAGCAACTATAGCTGACAATCTTATTTTAAAACTTACCGATTTAAACTAGGTTAGATCTCCGAAAGTACAGGGCTTGGTCGGATAAAATTTGGGTCAAAACCGGTAACGTATAACCGGATGTTGTGTTAATTGTACATAATACAATACGCCGACCAGACTTCGGTCGCACCAAACTTCAAACATGCACTGAGCACATACCTACCTAACACCCCTATCACGTTTCCTTAATCTATTTATCTAATCCTGCCCATCCTAACGGGGATTAGGACCCGTTACAATAACAACAACAGCTACTATACATAGTCTGTGTATGGAAAATTTCTTATTTGACAAGTTATCTAAAAAAATCCTAATTGGAAAATTTTTTTAATTGAAAATGATTAGGATGTCGAGTTGAAATCATGGATACTGTCTGCCTGTCCGTCCGTCCGTCCGTACAAGCTGTAACTTGAGTAAGAATTGAGATATCTTGATAAAACTTGGGGGTAACTATAAAATTTTGGTCTTATAACTCAAAGTCCTTTCCTTCGCGGAGTGTCCCTATGATGGAAATAATGTATAACTTCTACCCCCGTGCATCCGCCCCTACTTCCCTTAGCCCCCATATAACTAATATAAAGTTTTTCGAGCTTCCGGGTGACTTTATGTGAATTACCTTTGAATGAAATCGGGTGAAAACTCGCCCTAGACCCCTTATAACTACAACAGGCCTTATGTACCTGAAGATATTTACCTGACTTCAATCTTTGCAAGTTGCAAGAGTATAAAATGTTCCGTTACACCACTTCCTTACTTAATTTATTTGTCATTGTTTTACTGTCAGGAATAAAATTAATACTATAATTTTATTTTAATTGACAGCATTTGTTGTTTAAATCTTTTTTTTTTATAGAAGTAAAAACCTTATTGAATTTATACTACCTTCTGCCAATAATATTGTTATAAAACTTCTATAAAAAGTAAATGATAAAACAATAAAAAAATTGGCATAATAAATGAAATTAATTAATTATTCCCGTCTACGAATATAGTGTAAGTTATTAATTTGTGTCGTTAGTTTTCTTAATATTTTCTCTTTTTCTTTTGAATTTTTAGTTTAATATTTAAAATAATATGTTATTTTTTTGTAATAAAATAGTCTAATATGATTATCAATAATAAAGTACTAAATGCCCATCAAACAGGATTTATTTTTATTTCTTGTTTTATTAGACATGTTAAAGTGAATCAATCATTTTTCTGCAATAAGATGTGAAAATTAAATATTCTAGTATGTAGTTGATAAGAAACCACAGCTACTAATATTTTCTAAATTTATGTATATAGCATCAGGCAAAATGTTATTAAATATAAATCTGCAAATAAAAAGTGTTATATGCATATAGTTAATTTTATTTTCCAACTTAAGGAAAGGTCTGAAATAAATTCGTTTCGCATTAAAAAACTATCTCAATTCTCTCAGTACGTTGTTAGTATAATTGGGTCTCATTATCTATAAATTAAAATTGACAACACTTTTACTGCAATTTTGTTTCGCAAATGGTTTGGTGTTAAGTTTATAGCTTATATTTCGTATTTTATACATATCTCCTCTATTCACCCTTTACAAATTGTTGTTGTATTTGAAATAGTTCAACTTTTCTTAATAGCCGAGAGTAAATCAATTTTAAGAATATATTTTGAATGTGTATGTAATAAATAAGCAATGTTTGCAACCAAAAGCGTTTTTATGGAAATTTAAATACGTACACATCTATACAAACAATAAGGTGTTGATAACGTAGCACAATGCGAACCTGGAACATTTGAAGGTTGTACAAAGAATGTATAGTTGAACATATTTCTATACCCTAAATAGGGTATATTAAGTTTACCACAAAGTTTGCAACACCAAGAAGGAAACTGTGGAGACACTGATGAGTCAAATTCGGTAACCAATACTTCAGTTGTGGAGAAGAGTTTTTATCTTAAAGAACCTGCTTATTTGTCGGAACCGCCGATATCGGACTAATATAGCTGACCTACAAACAACTATCATAATCAAGTTCTTGTGCGGAAACTTTTTTATTTCACGAGATATCTTCACTACAAATATTTCAGATCGAAGCACTATAGCTTGTGTGCAAACTTTTTTATATTTGAAGGGTATTATAGCTTTGGTGCAACCGGACTTAAATTTTTCCTTGTTATACATTTTATTCCTACTTCGCTACTTATATACTTGTATATTATACATATTTATGTGCATAAATTTTTTGCAAATGTGCATAGGGAAATAAAAATAGACTTAGATTCTGAGATTGTTCAACCAGGTGTCAAGCCCCTTAACATTGTGTAGTGCATGTTAACCTTCTTCAGCTTTCACAAGTGTCTTACAAATACATTTTGTATCAAACAAAGCATGATGACCTTCAAATATTATCTAGCGTAGTAGTAGTAGAGTAAAAACGAAAATGTATTGTAAAGAAACTAAAATGTAAAACCAATTTCTATTCCTTCGGAATCAGCTTAAACCCCTTAAGACTTTTAGAATGATAGGCCTTTATAGAAAAATATCACCACCCATACCATTTCTATAAAAGTAATAAATTTCTTAAATTTCTAAGAAAATACTTGACATAAACTGGAAGTACTTTCATTGCCATATCAGATTGCTGCCAGTATAGAGCCTGTTGGGAAGTTCATGAGGGCAAATCGATCACACTTTTGCTAAGCGCTTGCTCATAAAATAAAAAACATTTAAGTTTGGCACCACGCCATCACTTTGACTTGAACATAACTTCATACTTATATACGCCAGCTCAGATATTTCGCTATTCAAGAGCGCCAGCATCTTTGACAAAAAATATCACGCCATATGCATGTACACACGTTTTGAGAATTCATATTGCTAATAACATGCGAGAGTCCATGTACATACATTTGTATATTTGTGAATAATTTAAAACACAATTTTCTAAGCTGAGCCAATTAACAATAAAATGACAAGTGTCTATGGCATTATTATGTGTACATATATATGTACATGTGTAATAAACTGTCGATATATATTGCTATTCGATGCGATCTAATCAAATTGGAATAAAATCTGTGAACGTATGTACATATTCACATACATACATACATATAGTCAGTATATACGCTTACAAACAAACACGTATGTATGTAGACTAGTATCAATGCACAATGCGATCAGAATGATCAGCGGCGATTATTACGACGGCGTGCGGACAGCTATTTCGTGGACATTCGCTCTCAAACCCGTAGTAACAGCAGCAACAGTTGTCTTCATTGTACCTGTTACTTTCAGTTGATTTTAGTTCTCGCCTGACGCGCTCGTGAAACGGTTGATTGGTGGCTTTAGCAAAAAAAATATTCACATATTTGTGATTCTATTGTGCCATAGTGAGTTAGTTGTCATTGCTATAAAACGGCACCGGCTTCGTTCTTCAACATTAATATAAAAAACACAAAATTATAAGCAAAGTATGTGGCGCGATGTTAATGGCCATTTAATATTAATGATCGCAGTACACGTGAATGTGTAGTTGACGCAAGGATATTTTAACATGTTTTTAATTAAATATCTTTACGAGTGCTTCATATAATTTATGTTAAAAAATTATTATTATTTTTGAGACAAAAATTATTTAAAAATACTTTAAATTTTCTAACAGTAATTTTTTATAAATAATAATATTCTAAAAAACTGTATTTTTATTATTATTTTTTTTAATAAATAAAGTTATTAATATTAATAATAATAATAATTATTTAAAAACAATAATTTTCTAAAAGAAAATTTATTTTTTGTCCGTAATAATTTTCAAAAGCACATTAATTTTTTATAAATAATAATCTTTTAAAAGAAAACAGTACTTTATTAACAATTATCTTCTAAAAGCAATAAATTATGATATTCCAAAATAATAAGAAAAATACATATATTTTAAATTAAAAAATTTATAGAAGTTGTTGATATGTGTTTCCAAGTAAACATAACACATGCATATATTATAATCGAATTAGAACACTGACCTATCTCATTCTGTTTATAAAAACTGCCATAAATGCGATTATCTACAAATTGTCGCTGCTTCCACTCCAACATATGTCTATAAATAACAAATAATACCTATAATTTCAAATATTTTTTTTTTATATTTTAGCCAACGAAAGTATTGTATATTAAAAAGAAAACTTTCCTGATAACAAAGTCACAAACATGTCAGCCAAAGCTATTTCCGAAGCCACTGGCAAAGATATATTGAATCGTTTCTTGAACGTGAATGGAGCATCTGGTGCAGCACAATGTCGTTTCGCAACAGTCAACACAGAAACGGATTGGTCTCAGTTGACCGTAAAGAATCCTTGGCTTTTGGATACTGTGAGTACTCCATTAAATTAGTAATTATTCATTATTTATTGCTAAATTAATCACATTGCTTATTTTTCATAGCATTTTTATCGAACTACATATGTACATATACTTAAAAAAATGAGCGAAAATTTGATAAGCATATTCACTAAACGTCACATATGCATCTTGTTCTTTATAAGACTCATATGTATTCGTCTTTGAACTTGAACTCTACCGGCTAAAATGTTAATGTGTCATCTATTCGCAATCGGTATTAACCAATTCAAACTTAAAGTACTCATAGAGACCTGTTTCTATATATGTATGTATGTGAGAACATGTTCTCGCATCACATGGTTGCGTTGAAAAAATATTGTGCTACCGTTATACTGATAAGATAATTGATAGTAAGAAAGAATTAGATTTTTATTGAAACTTATTGCTGCACTGATTAAGATATTTTTAATTGGTTGATCTGTTGATAATGGCTACTACGTGATTTTTTGTTTTTTATTAATGGTTCTTTCATTATCTGCTGACAATATAACTGTTAAAATTTTTGGAGGTGACATACATACATATGTTCGTACTGTTGATAGCAGCACGACTGACACACTTGATTGTTGAGCATTTATGGACAACGCGAACACGATTATAAGTGTTATCGTATGTACACCTGAAAGTTTAAATAATTTTTAGAAATCGCGCGATGATTTTGCACTTAATGAACTCTATTAAAACTCAATGCGTCCTTTAGACAGCATTTCCATTAATTGAAATTAACAAAGTAGTGTGATAATAAATTTTGAGTGGCCTATTTTCGTTTTCATACTTTTTTCATAATATAAGTGCTGGCGATAAGGCGACAAGTTAACGCTTTGGGGCGATTCGATGACAGCGCTCCCACTAATTACTAATTACTCAGTATAGTGTGTGTGTGTGTGTTACTTATGTACACAAATTAATAGAATATACGTCAAATGTTCATATTTGCGTGTAGGCATTTACATGCATATATAGTATGTATGCATACGTCACTCATCATGCAATGTAAAGGTTTCCGTTTTTGTTTATATTTACTTAAACGTGCACGTAATGGCTTCAAAGTTCTCTTTCTCTTTTCCAATGTATTAATTTAATATTTTCACGTTTTTATGCTGAACAATAACTGCGTAGGGATAAGATTGCTAGCGCTAGTACATACATATGTAAAAATTGCATATGTATATGAATTATACATTTTTATTACTTTTCATTTTAGTTTGTGTGCGTCGAGGTGGTCTGATGTTGTTTACTTGTGACGTCAGGTGAATAGCACAACAAGCAAAGAATCGATTGTATTCACAATTGAGTGCGCGAAACCGGCTTCCCGCTAAATGATGAACAGTATTTACAGTTATCCATATTTTTTTGGCTTAATTTTGAGAAATAGTTTGTCAAATCCCCATTATTATTACATGTTATTATTAAAAATTATTTTAATTGGTGAATTTAAAAGTTTTAATAATTTATGCAGAACGGTGGTGACTGTTATCTTGTTGATGTTGTAGCAGAATATTCCATCCCGTTTGGGGAAAAGCGTAAAATTCAAGTGCAGGATCCGAGCTATTCCTATGGGGTCGTACAAAAGGAAGAGCCGTGTTAGGATTACCTTGGTTTGATAGGGTATGCAAAAAGCTGGATAGGGTCCCTCAAGAACTCAATGCATGCAAGACATATGTATTCTGGACTCTAATGCCTTGGAAATATAGCCGTTTGGCTAGTTTTTTTTATTGTTTTTTTTTTTTACATACATACATAAGTTTGTAAATAAAATGCCGTCCTTAATTTTTTACATAATTCAAAACCAATTTTGCAATAATTTTTTTTTTATTATAAAAAATAGCTTCTATAATTTCACAGCGATTTGAACTGCTTGTAAAATCAAATATGATATTTATGATGGAATATTTTTTCACTTTCTTATGAATATGAATATGCGGCTTGTCACATTTGCATTTCAGCAAATAATTCCTCCATCTGCGCTTCTCATTTTAAATGTTTAAACAAGTTCAAAGGCCATTCGAGTAAATATTTGAATTACTTTACAGTAAGTAACCTTTGTTTCCTATTGGACATAAGCTCTTACATACTATACAACACGACACTTTTGTACATACGTACACACATGCATACAAGAGTATTCAAAACTTCACATTCACAAATGACAATACTTTCATTCACTTTCTCTTATGTACATATGTATTTCTCTACTATGTTGCCTTCCGTTATTGGGAGGACACGTGTCGCATGCTAACTTGTAGTACTCATTTGCATATATACACATACTATATTTACCATATATGTTAAACTTATATACTTTTTATTGCAGCCACTAGTTGTGAAACCGGATCAATTGATTAAGCGCCGTGGCAAATTGGGTTTGATCGGTGTTAAGAAAAATTACGAGCAAGTCAAAGAATGGATTGGTGAACGTATTAATAAGGATCAGAAAATTGGTAATGCTGTGGGCAAACTGCGTAACTTCATAATTGAACCTTTTCTGCCGCACGATGAGGTGAGAAAAAGCACAAAGTTAAAATAATTATAAAATATTAAATTTGAAATTTCTTTACTACAGTCCGAAGAGATGTATGTCTGCATTTATTCGCACCGCAGCGCTGACACTATTCTCTTCTACCATCAAGGTGGTGTTGATATCGGTGATGTTGACGCCAAAGCGCTGAAACTGGATGTGTTGGTTAACAAAGAAACGTCCGTTGAGGAAATCACCACAAAATTGTTGGTTCATGTCGCTGACGTGGCCACAAAGAAACGTATCGCTACTTTTGTATACGCACTGTACAGAGCTTATGTTGATCTTTACTTTACCTATTTGGAAATCAATCCTTTGGTCGTGACTAAAACCAGTATGTACATTTTGGATTTGGCTGCCAAATTAGACTCAACGGCTGATTTCATATGCCGCCCAAAATGGGGTGATGTTGAGTATCCACCACCATTCGGACGTGATGCTTATCCCGAAGAGGCATACATATCCGATTTGGATGCCAAGAGTGGCGCTTCATTGAAGGCAAGCATTTTTGCATATCATAAATAAGTTTATTGTGTTTACATTAATTCTTATTTTGAACAGCTGACAATATTGAATCGTAATGGTCGTATTTGGACTATGGTAGCAGGTGGTGGCGCCAGTGTTATTTACTCAGATACAATTTGTGATTTGGGCGGCGCTTCTGAGTTGGCCAATTATGGTGAATACAGTGGTGCACCTTCTGAGCAACAAACATACGAATATGCCAAGACAATTTTAACACTTATGACATCATCACCCAAACATCCCGAAGGCAAAGTGCTGATCACTGGTGGTGGTATTGCCAATTTTACAAATGTTGCTGCAACCTTCCGTGGTATAATAACGGCCTTGCGAGAATTCCAACCCAAGCTGGTCGAACACAATGTGTCGATTTTCGTGCGTCGTGCCGGCCCCAATTATCAAGAAGGCTTGCGCAAGATGCGCGAATTCGGCTCCACACTTGGCATTCCATTGCATGTGTTTGGTCCAGAGACACATATGACGGCGATTTGTGGTATGGCGTTGGGTAAACGACCCATTCCACAAACCACCGCAGCGGAATTCTCCACGGCCAATTTTCTACTACCCGGCGGTCAGCAAGCACAATCAGAGTTGAAGACGTCGGAGACTGCAGTGAGTAATAATGGCGGTAAGTTGACCTTTCGTTTTTAATCATCTGTAATGAACAAAAATCTTTCAAAATGCATTACTCGAGGCTGAATAAGTGCGTTTGGAAGATTTTGCATGGTTCAAAAAATGACATTGATGTTTTCTGTTTACTTTGTTTCATAAAAATCTTATTTTTGGCATGAAATTAATTTTTTTTTGTTGCATTATAAACATCGACCATGACATTTTTCATTGAAATGATTTTATACCATTGAGACCTTTTATTTATTATTAAATTTGTTAACGCGCAAAAAAAAATTAAAAGTAAGTAACAAGTGGGCTGATTAGTTCGTAGGCTAACATAGAAAAAAGTTTGGTTTGATAAAGTTTGATTTTTTTATTCAATATATACATAGTTAACATCGAGGGCGATACAACGATTTGAATTCTAATTTTACCGCCAAAAATTAATGTTTTTTTTAATTTTTTGTAAACTAACCCAGATGCTTCACGAAAAATGTTATATCTCATAAAATGATATTGCGATAGCTGTCAAATTTGAACACGTATCCTTTGAAGGTTACGGCTGACTAAAAATATGGACTTAATACTAGTAGTGTCAACTATGTATCAACCTACAAACTCTACAGCCCACTATTACTTTATCTAAAAACACATATATTTAGGTGTAATTCACTGTAAATCGGACGAAAGTTGAATTATATTTATTATTATTATTATTATTATTATATTGTTTTATTAAAAATATTACTTAGTCAGTACAAACATTTTTTTTTTTAATTTTTTTGAACAATTTTTTTTAATTTGGTTTGAAAATTTTTTTCTTTTAGTTTTCTTTCAACAAAATTGTTGTTTTTTGTTCAAAAAATATTTTGTTTATTGTTATTTTGTTTTGCTTTAAAATTGTTTTCTTATTAATTCATATTATTTAATTTTGTTTCAACAAGTTTTATTTAGTACTATATCAACAAAATTTATATATTTTTATTTAAAAATTATATATATTTTTCTTTTCAAGGAATTTTTTATCCATATGCAATTTATCCTTTATCTAACTGTATGAAATAAACCTACCAACTAATAACGTATTTTCAAATATATTTTCTATATTTTTGTATGTATCCTCTACGTCCGTCCTCATGTTTGTATGTAATTGGTTATCCTGCTCAACATCACCACCACCACCACAATTTCCGAATCCACCACCACCATTAATGTCAAAAAATATACCTTGATTGAAAACCATTATATGTTATTTGGGCCAAAAATATACATATTTCACGTATTTTGAATATTATATTGACGTCAACAATTAAACAACATATGATTATATCTATTGTTGTTGTTTCTTTATATGAAATGTCACGAAATTTATATAAACGTGGCTGGAAACGTAAACGTAAATGACATAACCGTTATATGGTATTATGTAACGTATCCAATGCTATGTGTTTGTGCTCGTGTATGTTTGCCTGTTCTTGTGCATCTATCCCGTTCGCCTCACGTTCATATTTAAAAAAATCCAAAAAACGTCCTGATACGTTCTATATCCTGCTCGAAATCAACTGCAATAAAATACATTCGTTGTTATCGAAATCAAAACAAAAATCGAAAATCATTTGGGAACACATTTAAGGTATAGGTTCATCACCACAATCGATTAAACTACCACCTATTTCGGCAGATGACTCTTTCGCAAATGATTCTGTGCCAAACAATGCCGTAAATGCGCATACGCGCAGATTTTTCACCGACAAAACGAAAGCTATCGTCTGGGGCATGCAGCAACGCGCTGTACAATCGATGCTCGACTTCGATTTCATTTGCAGGTGAGTAAAAGTAAGGAACAACTAATTAAATGTTAACACTGCATTTTCTTTTACATACATTTCTAGACGTGATGAACCGTCCGTTGTCGCTATGGTATATCCCTTTACAGGTGATCATAAGCAAAAGTACTACTGGGGCCACAAAGAGATACTTATTCCAGTTTATAAGAAAATGTCCGATGCTGTTAAGAATCACAAAGACGTTGACGTAATGGTGAATTTCGCGTCATTGCGTTCGGCTTATGACTCCACATTGGAGGTGTTGGAATTCCCACAAATACGTACCGTAGCCATCATTGCTGAGGGTATACCAGAAAATATGACACGTAAATTAATTGTGGCTGCCGACAAGAAAGGCGTTTCCATTATTGGACCCGCCACTGTGGGTGGTGTTAAGCCTGGTTGCTTCAAAATCGGCAACACCGGTGGTATGTTGGACAACATTTTGCACTCAAAACTCTACCGTCCCGGCAGTGTGGCATATGTGTCTCGTTCCGGCGGTATGTCGAACGAATTGAACAATATTGTTTCGAAAGCCACCGATGGTGTGCTCGAAGGCATTGCAATTGGTGGCGATCGCTACCCAGGCTCCACATTTATGGATCACATTTTACGCTATCAGGCCGATCCAGAGGCTAAGCTGATCGTGTTGTTGGGTGAGGTGGGCGGCACCGAGGAGTATGAGGTGTGCGCTGCGCTCAAGGACGGACGCATTAACAAACCTCTGGTTGCATGGTGTATCGGCACATGCGCTAGTATGTTCACTTCTGAGGTTCAATTTGGTCATGCAGGTTCATGTGCCAACTCAGATCGCGAGACAGCATCCGCTAAGAACAAGGCATTGCGTGAGGCTGGTGCCTATGTGCCCGATTCTTTCGACTCATTGGGTGATCTGATTCAGCAGGTATACGCCGAATTGGTGAAATCAGGACGTATTGTTCCTAAAGAGGAAGTACCACCACCAACAGTGCCAATGGACTACTCGTGGGCACGTGAATTGGGATTAATTCGTAAGCCTGCCTCCTTTATGACATCCATCTGCGATGAACGTGGCCAAGAATTGCTATACGCCGGCATGCCCATTAGTGAAGTGCTCAATAAGGACGTGGGTATCGGCGGTGTTGTATCGCTATTGTGGTTCCAACGTTGTCTACCGCCATACGTTTGTAAATTCTTCGAAATGTGCCTAATGGTGACTGCTGATCATGGACCGGCTGTTTCGGGTGCGCACAACACAATTGTTTGCGCACGTGCCGGCAAAGACTTGGTATCTTCCGTAGTCAGTGGCTTGTTGACAATTGTGAGTTTACGCCGTTAACAGGCAGAATTCCAATGGAATTATCTATATTGCTAACTGTTTGTTTCTGTATTTAATAGGGTGATCGTTTCGGTGGTGCACTTGATGGCTCTGCACGACAATTTTCTGAGGCTTATGACTCGAATTTACATCCCATAGAATTTGTCAATCAAATGCGTAAAGATGGAAAACTGATTATGGGTATTGGCCATCGTGTCAAATCCATAAACAATCCCGATGTGCGTGTTAAAATCATCAAAGAATTTGTTTTGGAGAATTTCCCAGCTGCCCCACTACTGCGATACGCGCTGGAAGTTGAGAAAATTACCACAAACAAGAAGCCAAACTTGATTTTGAATGTGGATGGTGTTATTGCCACCAGTTTTGTGGATATGTTGCGCAATTGTGGTTCGTTTACGAGGTGAGTTGATTAGTACGTTAGCAAAATGTGTAGGTATTGGCTTAAGCAAGCTTCAAAAAAAAAGTTTTTATTAATTATAATGCTACGGTATCAATCGAATTTAAACCCCAACGTTATCATACGCATTCTTTGAACAATAAAATTTTATATTCATAATTATTATTAACATATTGATATTTTTTTCTTCTCTGTTTGCAGTGAGGAAGCGCAGGAATACATCAACATCGGTGCAATTAACTCCCTATTCGTGCTCGGTCGCAGTATCGGTTTCATCGGTCACTACATGGACCAGAAGCGTCTGAAGCAGGGTCTATATCGTCATCCTTGGGATGATATTTCTTACGTTATGCCCGAGCAATTCAATTAAACCGCTTAAAGGATTTGAGTTTTAATTGAATGATCTATAACACATATTCAAAAGTAATCGCTTTATAATTGTGAACTTAAATTATAATTATCCCACATTAATAGAAAGCTTAAGTACCTTAATATGTATAAAAGCATATTTGGTACATGTGTATGTACATACTTAAAAATATGTATATAGTTATATCAACGGCGCATGCGTGGTGGGAATATGCATAGCAATTATAAACTCATTTATAAACACACATACACACTCCACTAAGTTTAACTTAAAGTTGTTAACATTTAATGAAGATTAGTAAAGGCAAACAAAAATTTACAATCCATATTGAAACTGTTTTAGGTTTAGCATCTTTCAAATGCATTTTTTTCTACGGTTTCTTCATTAATTTGTGACTTGATTAAAAAAATACTTTCCACACCTGGTTATAACCCTTTTTTTATAACTAATATAATTATAATTAGGTTCATATATGAAGAATTGGTGGTACAACACCATCGATGTGTGAAATGTAAATTTGTTTTGGAACTTTTGGTATCATTGTTTCAGATTGTAAAATAATTTTATAAACCAGAAATGAAATTGTGTAAACCACAAAATAATAAATACATAAATAATTTGCTTAGGTTAAATAAAAGCAATGAAAATGACTTATTGTAAATTAATGAAACATGTTTATTGCATTACTATATCCAAAATGGAATTTATTGAACCAACTGTTGTATATCATAAAATACATACATATGTTACTATTGAATGTACGTATGTATCGAATGCACCATGCACTTGTTAAAGTTATGTATTTTTGTATTCTCATTAAATGCTATGAGATGAAATTTATCCAGATTGGCGACAGTTGCAATACGAAGGTCAAATAATTAGTCAAAAGAGCAACGTATAATAAAGTTATTTCGATGTGGTATGCCAGCAACGGTCGCGGGTGTATACAAACAATATTGGTTCCTTTGCACTGAATTTATGCACGTGGTTTTTTAATAAAAGAAAATATTGCTATTCAAAATTAATGGAATACAATATATAAAAATTCATTTAGAAATAAATATGGAGATTTGGGCGTAAATATACGT
This sequence comes from Bactrocera zonata, assembly GCA_037783105.1. Lineage (NCBI taxonomy): Eukaryota > Metazoa > Arthropoda > Insecta > Diptera > Tephritidae > Bactrocera > Bactrocera zonata. Next base: position 65,454 of record JBAWJQ010002097.1, read on the forward strand.
AATTTAGTATATCAATCGTATTTAGAACAAATTGTTCTCGTTTTATTTCTATCGTTGTACTCTTTGCTTATTGGTAAAATAGGTAAGTAACCATTATATTCGTAATTATAGTTGATCCGATCACGTTATGTCAACACAAAAAAATCGTTGAAAGTTGAATATAAACACGAAGTATATAAACACTAGTTTTATATTTTGTGTTGCTTTATTATTTCTTAATTGTATACAAAATGTATATGCATATGTCTTACAAATACTTACAGTCGAAAAGTAACGAGAAAATCTCTAATTGGTTATGCCAAAAATACGAAACACAATTACTTTAACTCCATACGCAAATTAAACTACCAACTCCACAAAACAAAAAAAAAATTACTTAATGTAAGTTGTAACGCTTTATCCATCGTAAAATCGGCTCTCTTGATGCACAACCGTTTTTGCAGCAATTACATACGTTACAATATTGACTTTGAGAGCCTCTATGGGCAATGTGTAAATAAATGTCCATTTTAGTCGACTTTAACGTCTTCATCTCATGCGACGCATTTTACGTTCAAGTTTACGTTGTTTTTTCTCATCTAATTCGGGTTCTTGGTCAGCGGCATTACGCTGCGATAGCCATGGCTGTATAACGCTACCCCACAACATCCAAAGAGCACGCAGCGGCGCCAAGAGTAAAAGGTACCAAAAGTAATTAGATAATAAAGACAAGAGAACTGTTCCAGACGTTAATATTATCAGATCTTTTACGTTTCTGGGAATAAATTTATCACATTAGTTCACGAGTACAACCAATTTATTTGAAACACACTTACTCAGCTATACCGCCCTCCATATTCAAGTCATTTCCAGAATCAAGAATGCTACCGTTTTCAGAGTATTTTGGTCTTGACATGAAAACCATGAATTGGACGGCACCGGCTAAGATTAGTACGGCTATGATGCCCATAAGCTTGAACAGAATTCAATGAAGAAGTTAATTTATGAAACATTTAATATGAGTACATACATACATACCACTGTTACTTTGCTGAGTCCAAAAAATACCAAGTTTAACAATACCATGGCTGCGGTACTACCAAGAGCCATGTTTCTGTAAAACTTCAATGTGGCCTTATTTTCCTCCACAATCTGCTTTGCTCCTTTTGTGCCTTGTTTACCCTTTTGTTGTGGCTAAAAAACGAGAGTTTGGTTTGGAAAATTATGTCTTAATATATTATATTGGTTAATTATATGCAACTGGGACTTACCGCCATTGTTCTCTTAATTATATTCTGTAAATCTAAATTTTTAATTAAAATACTTTCTACTAAAAATCGGCTGAATAATAATTCTGCTTCTTTCTTATTGGTTAAGTACAAAATGTCATTCGTTCAACGCGTACGAACGTTTGTGACGCGTCAACAAATTGCCGAAAACTGACAACTGCTACTTGTCAGCTGCTTCTAATTGGAATTATTTGTTATCGATAAAAATATCGATTAATTGAACTAAGTTTTCCGTTAAATATACCCTGAATGGGGCATATTAATTTCATTTTCTCCTCAATATACTGCTCATTTGTCGGAACCAATATCGGACCACTATAGCATGTAGCTACCATATACACTGATCCATCAATGTCCAGTCCTTTATATTTGTCTTACTTCGGTACAAACGAAGTTAACGGTATTATAGCTTCGGTACAACCGAAGCTAACGGGTTTTCAACTTTTAATTTAAAATGTTAAAATTACGAAGAAGTTTTTATTTTTCAATTTTTAGTTACATTTTTATTTGTGTATTCTATTAATTTAAGGCTGCAAACTTAATTAAATACATTATTTCAAATCTAATCCTCGAGATTGGATGTGCACCTGCATTCCATATAATTGGACACGGCCTCTATAATATGTCGTGCTGATATGCCAAATTTATCTATGAGTACCGTTGGCGGTCCAGAGCGTGGTACATGCGGTACATGTAAATGTTTCACCTCCACATCGCGTTCCAAAGCAAGCGCACTTAGCACAGCTTCCCCTAAACCACCTTCTTGGTAGTGATCCTCAACCACAATGATGCGACCACCACATGCACGGGCATTTGCCATAATCAGGCCGGCATCCAACGGTTTGATTGTGAAAGGATCAACGACACGGACTTTTATACCAATTTTCTCCAGATCTGCGGCAGCCGACAAGCATTCATATAACGTTATACCCGCGCCTACCAAAAGCACTTTATCTTTGCGCGATTGTTTTATCACTTTACCAATGCCCACTTGGAATACCTCCTCGTTTTTGTAAATAACAGCGGTGCTCGGCCTGGAGGTGCGTATGAAGCATATACCTGGTGTGTTTGCTGCCAATTCCACGGCACGTTCACAGCTAACAGCATCCGATGGATAGAAGACGGTGCTGCCTGGTATTGCGCGAAACATGGCAATATCCTCAAGAGCCATTTGTGAGGGACCATCCTCACCGATACTTATGCCACAGTGTGAACCACAGAAATTGGCATTAGTCTGAGAGATAGCACCCATACGAACTTGATCGAAAGCACGTGTTAGGAAAGCAGCAAAAGTCGAGGCAAAAGCAATTGTGCGATTACGGCACATGGCACCAATGGTTACCCCAACCAAATTTTGCTCGGCAATGTAACATTCGATGAAACGTTCAGGAAATTGTTGCTTCAGTTTCTCAGAATAGGTGGAGTTCTTTGTATCGCCATCAAGAGCTATAACACGATCACAGCCTTCCGCCATTTTGGCCAGCGCCTTGCCATAAGCGACACGTGTTGCCACTTGTTCACCCAATTTGTACGATGGTGGGTTGGATAATTTAACGTTATCTATATTGACCTCAGGTACAGTCATCCCATCGTTCGATTTTGGTGTTAACGCCACTGGACATGGTGATCGATTGATAATCGCATATTCTAATTTTCTTATAGCTTCGCATGCCTTATCACCCAAAGGCTTACCATGCCAATTTTCTTCATTCTCAATTCCGGGAAATCCTTTGCCCTTGAATGTTTTCGCAATGACGGCTGTCGGTTTGCCCTTCGTACTGGCTGCATTGTCAAATGCATTCATCAGTTCTTCGATATTGTGACCATCCACAACAATCGCATTGAAACCGAATGCATCCAAACGTTTTTCATACACATCCATGTTATGCTGCAGCTGTGTCGGATCAGATTGTCCCAAGCGATTGACGTCGAATATTACGCAAAGGTTATCTAAATTATAAAAACTGGCAAAATTTAAAGACTCCCATATTGAACCCTCTGCCGATTCACCATCACCAACGATACAGTATGTCCTAATATAATATATCATTATTGCAACAAAACCGCTATTTGATACATGCAACATACCTATAATCGCTTTTATCAATATTCTTTCCAATATAAGCCATACCAGACGCTACTGCTACACCTTGACCCAAAGAACCGGTGCCAACGTCAATAAAATTTAAACGAGGCGTGGGATGCCCTTCAAGATCCGAATCAATTTTACGTAAATTTAGAAGTTCATCGGTCGGAAATAGTCCAGCTTCCGCCCATGCTGCATAGAGTATGGGTGCAGCATGTCCTTTCGATAGCACCAGTCGATCACTAGCCGGATTGCGTGGTTCTTTCATGTCTAAACGCATTACATTAAAAAACAGTACGGCAAGTATATCGGCTATCGATGAGCAGGAAGTTGGATGACTGTAAGGATTAATAATAAACAAGTTAATTTATTCTTCGCTAGAATTTTTTCTCTGTATGTACCCTGATTTGGATGCCTGTGTTGACCTAATTGCATGTAAACGCAAGCGATTCGCTATATCTTTAAGCTCTTGTATTCGCTCCGGATCAATTACTGTTGAAGGCTGTTTAGGCCCATCCTTTGGTATCTGTATTATTTCAGTTTCTGGCGCATCTTCACTCATGACGGATTATTTTACATAAACTAAAATTTGTATTATAAATTTCTTTCATTAACCAAAATGTTTTTTTTTTTTACAAAATAATTTGGTTTAAATTTTTTCGGTGTTTTGATTGATTTATATGAAATGTTTAACAAACAATGTAGATGTGAATGTCAGGCAGAGTTTTGTAAGACAAAATTCTCTTATGCATAAATAAGATTAATGTGAGACGTTAACTTCGCTACAACGAAGCCATAATACCCTATATAGTTTCCTTTTTTTATGGCATAAAAGAGTATACTATACAAATCTTTACCTTGCTTCAGATCGATCAGTTTGCATGGCAGTCATAAGCTATAGTGGTCCGATCTGAAAAATTTCTGTAGAGATTATACCATTGCCTTGGGTAGCAATCTACGCGAAGAAGTCTAGTCAAATTAATATTTTTCTACAAGAACTTGATTTTGATCGTTCAGTTTGAATGGCAACAATAGTGGTCCGATATCAACGATACCTACAGATGAGCAAACTTATTGAGGATTAAGTTACGTGTGTAAAATTTGAGATCGATGTCTCCAACTGAGGTACTAGTTCGCTTGGCGGAAACGCAGATTGACATAGATCTACTCTTTATAAATATATGAATGAATCGTCTATATATAAAATAATATAACAACCAAATCATTTAAAACGAAGTTCGCATTTATTTCACTATCATTTTTATTAAATATACAAATATGCTGTTTGTAATGCAATACAAATCTTCAATCGTCTCATTTCTTTTCAACCATTTTTTACCATTTCTAACGAAGTTATTATTTTTTTTTTCTTTTTACTTAATTTGTAAGTTTGTGTTGTTGCTTCTTACAAGTACTACAAATTTATTTAAAATATTATTTTTTGTATTTACTTTCATAATTTTTTATCTGCTTTTGTTTTCGTCATAAAACTAATTTTGCTTTACTATTTATGTACGTACTTTAAATATACATATGTGTATTGTATTGAATATTATTGATTTCTCAATAAAAACATCTCTTTTGTGTTTGTTCTTTATGTTTTATGTATATAAAATTGCTTATAAGTTACAAGAAAAATTAATAATAAAAAAAGAAAAAAAAAAACAATTTTTAATTATAATAAGTATGTATACATAATTTATGTGGTTGGATATTTTAAATTTGTAGATATTAACAAGAACAATGATTATTTATTTCGAGCGTAATGTATACTCTTTTTCAAATAACTTTAGTCATATGCAAAGGAGTACACATAAAAATAGCAGCAGAAGGTTGAGTGGTGAGCGGATGATGGTAGAGTGTTAAGATAAGTATAAAACAAAGAAGACTGTGAGAACAGAACTCCACAACTGAGCGCTTTAAATATTATTAGATTCATATGGATTTGTTTTTTGTTTTTAATTTGTTTGAGATTAGCTTAAACTACGTACAGGCTAGACTAATGGGCTAATAATGTTGTAAACAGAGTACGAATAGTAGGTAAATAGGAAAATGGAGATTTCTAGTTTCTTTACTACGAAAATCGTATTGCCGTCGTTTCTTTAAGAAATGTTAACAGCGTTTACATAAATACATATATATACATACGTATATACATATAATAAATTGTTTAATTAAGAGCAAGTACCGTATATATAATTAAACAAGAATAAGAAAAGTGTATGCCAATAAAATTAGGCACTCGTACCTTTGTAAATACATACAAATTACATAATTTTTTTTTTTACTTTTTTCTTTGTGTAAGGAATGAAATGGATTATTTTGTATTAGTAAGTTTGGATATGTATACGTTTTGAGATTTTTTCATGGTTAAAATAACATATGGGGCGGGAATAAATAAATAATTTGTTAATTAACAATTTGATACTGAAATTCGCTACTTATATGAATTCGTGCGTGGAGTTTAGAACAATTCAATTTATATTTAATTATACTTTTCTTTAAATGATAATTTGTTTTATTTAAAAATTGTACAATTTCAACATTTTTGTCTACGAAAATTCAGTACCGAATTGCTACTAACGAATGAAGAGGAAATTATGGCTGATATTAAAGTGATTATGAATGTTTTTGCAAGAAAAAAGTCTAGAGAAGTTTACTGTGTTTTAAAAAGTACATAAACAAGACAAATAACTCTTTAATTTATTTTAAATATGTATATATATTTGTATACATATTTTCTGCGTATAAAAAGTTTTAGTGCTGGACGATTGATCGATAGGCTTATTTTAAGACAATTAATATTTTTTTTTTTTTGCAAATTTATTAATGGCTTCATAAAACATCTAAAAATATAAGTTATCGATCGTGTGCTGCTGTATAGTTTTTATTGCATTTAAATTTCAAGAAAATGTGATTGAGGTTAGGGTAGATGGCGCATTAAGATGGATAGCTGGGAAATATGATAACATCATATAAATATTTAACGATCATAATGAGATGGTTAGGCTGTTTAACTGAGATTTCAAATACTGTATTTGTTTGTGAATTTTTGGTTGCTGAAAAAACATTCAATCGTGCAGTTCTAAAACTCTCTTATTTTCAAGTTTATTTATTGAAATTGACATGTGCTCGTTAATAAATGGAGATGAATGATTAGTTGGTTATTTATGAACCTATTTTTATAAAAAAAATCCAATATAAACATATAAATTTGAAATAATATAGTATATTTCAAGGCATATCGTTGTTGCGAAACTTGTCAACCAATTAAGTGCCTACATGTTCATACTGAAAATCTCTTTATATATAGCATTGTATACAATATATACAATTTTTGTACAATAAAAATCGGGTTTTTGAGAGTAAAAAATTTAAATTCAACTACAATAAAGACTTAAAGACAAATGGATAATAAATAGTTGCAAGGACAGCTGTATGTGGATGATAGATAGGCAATTGTATACTTTAACGCATACAAAGTATGAAATTACAGATAACGGTTGAGCCAGCGCAAATTAATGCTAGATTTACAAAAATAAAGAATATTTGAAAATAAAATGTATAATGTGCTAGATAAATTTTGTTCGAGATATTGAGTTACCAGATAAATTAAACAATAATGTGCAATATGTGTTTATGGGTGTGTGAATGAAGACCTCTTTCGTAGCTCTATGAGATTTCATATAGTATATAAATTTTGTATGTACAATCAATAATATAAACCATGTATACATATCAATATATTGTATTATATGTATATGAATAAAATTATATGTCCATATACATACAATAGAACTCTAAATGTAAATATATACGTATGTAAAACATATTTAACTGTCTCTTATGTGCGCGTAGTCAAATAATTTCACTTACATGCTAAGCGTATGTATACTTATATATACCACTATTGTTGTTGTTATTATTCTCATACCTTCCTATGTATAAATTTATATACATATTAATGCCAACAATTAGCGCATATATTGTCTATACGCAAGTGCTGTTGTGTAGCTGATCGGCTCAAAGATATATAAGTATATAAGATATTTCCTCTCTATTGTAGCTGTGGGCGTGTGTATATACATACGTATGTACATATGTATAAAATATTTTAACTCTAAATGTATTTAAAAGTATTTACATATTTGTTTAAACTAAAATTTGTGATATTGTGGTAATATGTAATATTCTAAGCTTTACTCTTGCCATATGTATGTACACAAGCAAGCATACACTATAATTTCATCTGTTATACACACTGCTACATACTGTAAGAACGGCGCTTACGTTCCACAACGCTGTTAAGCACGAATGATTTTTTTCAGAAACTTTCAATTTCAATTATGTATGACAAATATAAATTATTTTTGTACTCATATATATTGAGCTGAACGTTATTGCAGTTGGAAGTACGACTTATGACTTTATTACAAAGAAGTGATGTGAAATGTTGAAAGCGAAAGTGACTTGCTTTTGCTGGAAATTATATAGCGAGCTCGCGTTGTTTCTAAATAGTGTTCGTTTTAGCGTCCTAAGGTCTATACATAAGAATATATGCATATGCTCACATTCTGACGCATCAAGTCTCAGCCTGCGTAACCCTAACTACTTAATATTTTTCATATATATGTATATACATATATATAGTTAATGTTTTTTTAATATAGTTTAATTTATATATTATGTTTGTTGTAGCTTATAAATCTAACTTATGCTTACAAGAAATGTTCGCCTCTCTTAGTTGCGTTTGATGCATAAATAGCTGTTGCTGCACTAACATCGCCTCCCAATACACCTTCTACACCGCCCGCAGCAACTGTGGCTGTTGCAGCTTGTGCGGTTATTGCGGGCGGCGTGGCGCCAAGCGCTGTCATTGTATGCCACCATGCGTGCGGTGACTGATGATGTGCAGAAGCATAGTTTTGAAGTTGGTGATGTAGTGGTAGTTGCGCATGCGCATGTGCATCTCCGGCTTTATGATTGTGATAATGTCTGAATGTTTGCAGCTGTTGATGCTGCGAGTGATTATTCATGCTTACTTTCAATTGTTCTGCCATCAACCGATTTGGTGCACCATAAGTGCTTATGCCGCTACTATTGCCGCTAAAACACTGTTGTTCACCTGTCATTGCTCTACCACCCAACGCCCCGCCCTATTTTAGGTGTCAATCATTTTTCACTGGATAGTAGACTAGGTCCGATTGTTGCGGGTGTTGTGACTGCAGTTGCTGTTGTTGTATGTGATGCATGTAATCACTGATTGGCGGCAGCACAGTTTTCTGCTCATCGCCACTGCCACCAACACCACCACCCATTAGCATTGTAGGATAACCACCGCCTACGCTGCGATCGTAGATACTGGCATGCGGTGGTGGCGGCAATAGATGTGGTGCGAGTGGATGATGTGCGGTTGGCGCAAGTGGATGATGTCCACCAAGCGAATGTGATGCCGCATGTGGATGATAGGGTTGAAAACTGTTCTTTTGTTGTTGTTCCGTTAAATCCCCTAAACCGGGATGATGGGAAGGCAAATGATGGTGGTGGTGTGCAGCTGCAGCCGCCGCAGCGCTAGTGTCATACAGCGAAGCTCCACTCGGCGAGCCATATAAGCTGGTGTGACGCATTAATCCGGCTGTACCGTAATTTCCGAGAGCTGCAGCAGCGGCGCTATGATGTTGTTGTTGCTGAAGTGAATGCGGCTGGTGGTGGTGAGCAGAGTGCGGATGTTGTGGTTGCGATTGTTGTTGTTGCTGCTGTTGCTGTTGCTGCTGATGAGCAGCAAGTGAACTTTGTGGATGCTGTTGCTGCGCCTGCGCTGTAGATTGTGAAACGCCCATTTGCCCGCCACCCGGTTGCATTATGTCAAAATTATACTCCATTGAAGTTGGAGCAGTGTCAATGAGATTCGTTAGGATACTGCCGATATTGTTGTAATTGTGCGGGTCAGCCGCGCCAACATTTACGGCACCAGCTTGTCCGCTTTGTGCATTACTTTGCGCTTGTTGTTGTGCTTGTTGCTGTTGTTGTTGTTGCTGCTGCTGTTGTGCTCCTCCACTGAACATCATTTGCGAGGCAGCAGATCCAGCGGATGGCCACATACTCTGCATTGAAAAAAGGGAAAATTAGTTATAGCTTTTAACATAAACTAACAGTATTTTGCACAACATACCTGAAAACTCATAAGTTCGCCTCCAATCTGTGATTCTTGCTGCTTGTTACTCACACTACCACTTGGACCAACTGTCGACTGTTGTTGTTGCTGCTGCTGGTGTTGTTGTTGTTGTTGAGTATGTGAATTCGGTGTTGTTGTGCCGGAAGGACCGCCATTTGAACCGACATTCATGGGAAGCCCAAGAAAATCAGGCGTGTCAACAATATAAAATTTGGCGGGATTGTCTTTCAGCTCGCCACTGGCAGAAACGACACCCTGTTGCTGTTGTTGCTGAGTGGGCGGTTGTTGCTGCTGCTGGGTTTGAGGTTGTTGAGCGCTAACTCCACTTACCGCACTGGCGCTAAATCCAATATTAGCCCAAGGCGGTTCATTTGCTTGTTGCTGTAGCGCATACTGCTGTTGTTGTTGTTGCAATTGCTGCTGCTGCTGTTGTTGTTGCTGTTGGTGCTGGAGCGGCGATTGCTGTGGTTGTGGCGACTGCAAACGTCCCCGTTGAGGCGAGTGTGATGGCTGATGATGTTGCTGCTGCAACTGTTGAGCGGGAGTAGCATGATGCAACGGTGAACGTTGTTGATTGTGACGATGCTGTTGTTGTTGCTGTTGCTGTTGGTGCTGCTGCTGCATTTGTTGGTGATGATGCAGCATTTGCTGATGATGATGCAATTGTTGTTGTGTCGCAGGCATATGATGCGGTGAAGTGAAATGTTGTTGCTGTTGTTGTTGTTGTTGTTGAGGATGTGGTTGGTGCGGACTTTGCGGTGTATGGCTACGTAGATGTTGCTGCTGCTGTTGTACCACAGTCGCTGACGATGCAGCTTGTTGTTGCTGATGGTGCTGCTGTTGGTATTGATTGATTAACTGATGTTGCTGATATGCGCTGGCATTACTTTGTCCTGCAGACGCACCATGATTAGGATCGAAGTGGAATTCTGACACACCGGTTATATTGGCGACACCTCCAGCCGCGGCAGCACCGAAATTATTTAGCCGCGACATAAGATTATTGCCCGATACATTCGCATTGCCACCAACCACGCCGAGTACAGCGGGTCCACTGTTCACGGTGCCATCCGGAGTGTTGGGTGTGCGACGATGTTGTTGCTGTTGCGCGGGTGGCGGTGTTGGTCGTTGTTGCTGTAATTGCGGCTGTTGAAGTTGTTGTTGTTGTGTATGATGTACCGATGCCACCGCTGCCGGATTGCAATGCTGTGGTGGCACTTGTGCCAATGTTTGTTGCTGTGGCTGCGGTTGTTGCTGCTGCTGCTGTTGTGGTTGTTGTTGCTGTTGCTGCGGCTGCTGTTGATGTTGCTGCTGTGCCTGATGGCCAATCAATTTTTCGGCATTAAAACTCTGAGTATACATGGAATTCTGCTGGGATTCATTGGTTGACAGTGAATGCTGTGACGCCGATGCTGACGCAGTGGATGATTGGGAGCTGCTATTGCTAATCATCGATGCATTGAATGGATCCTGCTGAGATGTACCGGGTGTTGTGGAGAGTGGTGGTGGTGTAGATACATTGCTCACACCTCTCTGCAGCTGTTGTTGTTGCGGATTCTGTTGCTGCGCCTGCTGCTTTGGTTTACTCGTAGTGGACTTTTTCGCAACTTTCGCGGGAGGAGGGCCCGGCATATCTGGCGTTGGTACCATTTCTGGATGTAAAAAAAAAACACAGTATACAAAATTTAATTCCGAAAATGTATTTACATGCACTTTATTACGTACCTTCATCCTTGGCAAAACGTTTGACTTTCTTCGGCGATGGCTGATTACCGTGTACGGTTTGCTTGTGACGTACCATATGAGTTTTCCACTTGAAGGTCTAATTACATGAAATAAATAATTGAAAATAAAAATATAGAATGATAAAGATGAGTTTGTCATAGTTGAAAATATAATTTTTAACTTACCTGATCACAATAACAGCAACAATGTGGTCGCTCCTCCGAGTGTGATGGCAGATGCCGTTGCAGTGATTTTACTGAGCCAAATCGCTTGCCACACAAAGTGCACTTACATTCCGATGCATCGGTATGCGCATTGCTATAATGATCCTTCAGTGCCGGATATGTAAAATACGATGAACCACAAATATCACAAACATATGTTCGCTTCACTTCCGTATGTAGCTGTACATGGCGTTCCAAATTCGCTTTCAAAGTAAAACGATTCTGACAAATGTGGCACTCGAAAAAGTTGTCTTTTTTATGGACACGAATGATGTGCTGATAAAGTGCATTTTTTGAGGGAAAATCTGCACCGCACACCTCGCAAATAGCACCGTCAGCCTTGTGACCCGTCGTGTCTAAGTGCTGTTGATGCAGTTTCTTGTGTGGAAACTTTTGTCCGCATTCTATACACGAATAAGCTGAGGAAAGGGGGGAAACGAAACAAATTAAAATTTTAACAAATAGAAATGTGCAATTGTGTTTGATTAGTAAAAAAAAGCATAAAAAAGGGAAAAACGTTAAGTTCGGCTGCACCGAAACTATAATACCCTTCACAGGAGAATTTCTTGCAGCAAGCGTTTTGCTAGTTTCTTCCAGCTGCGTCGTATAAAATCAGCAAATATGGATTTGAATTGAGTTTACTTAATAAGGAAAAATAGATACATTATGAACATCTGTTTGATCTAAATAATTTGTTTGTAGATTGCAAAGTTGACTTAGACAATCATCTATGCTAATTCATGCAGATATCTGGTAAGATAAAAAAATTTTTCATACATGGACCGGCTTGTCATCGGATGAAAAATACATACTATCCGAACTGAAAAATTGGACATTACTGTGATCAGTCAGTTTGTTTGGCAGCTATACGGTACAGTTGTCCGATCTGATCATTATATTTGGAGATTTTAACATTGTCTTATGAAGTTATCCATATCAAATATCGTGAAAATATCTTGGCACATAAACAAGTTTCTGAATAAACTTGGACTTCTGCTAAATTTCTGCTTAATATCTCAAAAACTAAAGTACTAATTTGCGTATATACAGACAAACGGACGCACAGACGGTTGTAGCTAAATCGATTTACCTGCAACATTTCCTTCTGAGTGTTAAAAACTTTGTGGTAAACTTAATATACCCGGTTCAGGGTATAAAAAACAAAAGTAAATATAAAAACGAAAGTGCAGTGTATAAAAAATACAGCGTGAAAACCGATTTGAAGTTAAATAAAACCACAAAAGATCGATGACCATGTACACATGGTATAAATATACATGAATTATAGAAATTTACACTTCATTTACGCTTAAGGTACACTCTACACTCATGTTTGTGTTAGTATTTCGACAATTTTCAGGCACTCACACTCACTTTTGAATTCTTTCTTGCTGTGAGATTCGACATGGGCATGAAATTGTTGACGACGCGAGTAGGATTCGCCACACGTGTCACAAACGAATGGAAACTCCTTGGCGTGCACTGTTCGATTGTGATGAATTATTTCCTAGAAAGGCAAAAAACAAAAACAGTTTCAATATAAATATAAAACTGATCTAACGATTTAAATTCCATTATACATACCTCCAATGATGTGCCATTTGGTTGTCCACAATCATGACAAAAACCTGGATGTATTTTATAATGATCCAATAATGATTTTCGTTTTCGATACGACTTTGGACACTGCAAGCATTGATAACTGGGTTTCGCCTTCTTCGCACCAGTGCCGGCTGCGCCTTGGGCTCCGGTACTACCTGGCGGTGCTTGCAGTGAAGTGCTACTGCTGCTACCGCCATCAATAAGCTGTTGCTTCGGTTCCATGTCGTCCAAATCATGTTCATCCATGTCATCATCCTCATCGTGCGATAAATCATTATCATCCAATCCTAAGGATACATTCAACGAAGCTGACGAAATCGAACCGGAAGTTGATGCTGATGCAGAAATGCCGGACAAAATGTTGCTAGGCGTCGTTGAGAGTGCACTTGGCATTGACGAAGAAGCTCCTGATGTTGGTGCGGTGGAAGCGGAAGACGTGCCAGCGAGTTGTTGTTGCTGCTGCTGCAAAAGTAGATGTTGCTGTTGTTGTTGCTGTAGCGTGTCCACATGTTGTTGATGCATATGCAACATTGGTATCGTGTGTTGCATTTGTTGTTGTGGTTGTTGCTGCTGCTGCATTTGCGCATGTGCGGATAGTGGGGATTGCTGCGCGCCTTGCTGTTGTAGTGTTGGCGATTGCGCTAACAGCTCCGCACTAAAATGCTGTTGTGGATGCTTCTGTTGTATCACAGCGGGCAAACTACCGTTATCAAGTATATTGTCAATGCTGTTGATGAACGCAGCTGTATTGGTGCTCTGTTGCTGCATGCGCTGTTGCTGCAGCTGAAGTTGTTCCTGCCTTTGCTGTTGCAATTGATGCTGCGCACTCTCAGCCATACCACCCAGTAATGTTAGCGGGTGTGTTTGTGGATGCTGTAGGTTCGCATTAACGTTTCGGGGCTGTTGCAGCAGTTGCGGAGTATCTTGTTTTTGATTTTGTTTTATTAGCCTCTGTTGCTCTTGCTGTTGTTGTTGTTGCTGCTGAAGTCCCAGAAAATGTGACTGGTTTGCATTGAGCACATTGTTATGTAGACTTTCAGGCATGTTTTTCATCGCCGTGGAATCGCTACCAGGACCGTTAGCATTACCGCTACCACTACTATTACTACAATTATTCAGTCCTGGCAAGATCATCGATTCGATTTTATTAATATTGATATTGCTGTTACTGCCATTATCCAGTGTAGCGCTGTCTAAAACATTCTCTCGCGCGACATCGTTTAGCGTCGGAAAATGTAAAGAATTCAACGGCTGTTCATTTCGTTCTTGTAGATATTGATTGGAGAAATTCGTCTGTCGTTGTTCCAACAGTCTATTTTGTCGCTCAATTTGCGTACTAATGCCCTGCAGAGATTGTGGTTGCTGATTCTGCTCCTTGGGAGCTACACTTGGAAGATCACCAACAATATTTGCTAATTGCTGATTATTGTAGCTAAGATTATTTATATTATTGCTTGCTGTAAGGCCATTTATCACAAGGTTGCTGTTTCTGTAATGTTAAGTAGAAATAAATAATATTATTTTTCAGATATACAGCAATAATTTTGTATTGTATAAATATATTACCCTTGTTGTTGCTGCTGATTATGTAGTAAAGGTTTGCTATTGCTGCTCAAACTACCGCTGGTCGTGCTCTCACCTCCCGCTAATGAAGCAGTGTTAGTATTGTTTATCGTTGTCGTCATCGTCGACACACTTTCTGGCGTCGTGGCAACCAATGTTTGCAAATCTGTAGTGGCACCGCCATTACTACTATTGCTATGACCACTACCACTTGCGCTACTACCACCGCCTAACACGTCTTCAATATCCGGCTCCATTTCCATGCCATGTACCAGACGGCCAGCGCCCGCATCTTCTTCGGTAATCTCCTCGAATTTCAACATTTCGGGCGCGGCTACCGACGTGGACATTTGCGACTCAGATTCGGATTCCAGTTCCGAATCAAATGTGATCGCAGGTAAAATTTGCCGTTGCTGCGTATACGCTGTAGCCGCTGCAACTGCTGCCAATTTACGCAGACGTAACTGTTGCCATTCTTCCAGACGCTGTTCCCGCACTTTTTCAAGTACATGTAATGGTGGTCGCGTGCCCAATAGCTGTCCAGATAGAATGAAATTCTTGTAGAATTTTTTCAAGAAAGGTTTATGCTCTTCGCTTAACGCTTTTTGTAGGCGAAATCGAAATAGCTGTTTGTAGGCTCGGACATTAAATTCGCCCGTACTGTGATGATAGTGTATGGTCCATTCATTATCAGGATAGAAGTAATAGTCATCTTTCGCTTTCGTAGTTGGATTACATCGCTCATCGATACTGAGCACGAGTTTTTCACTTAGCAATCTAGGATAATTATTGTGTTTATTGTTTTTGGTGTTATGGCGTGTCAAGTTTTTCTCCTGATCACATGTCGCCAGTTCAGCCCAACTGTTATAACTGTCATCGCCAGCTAAACGTGTAATGGCGCCAACACTATTTCCCACAATTGCATGCTCAAAGGTGGCACTAGAATTCGCTTTAGTCAGGTGTCTCGTATTTATAATAGACGAGGGTATCAAATCGAGCGGATCTTGTTTTAGAGCATGTGTGCTGTTATAATGCAAGTGTCTATTATTGGAAGAAGAATTTTCTGCATTGGCATGCAGGTCCATGCCACCAACCATGTCGTCGTCGTCTTCGTCGAGACACATAATCTCCTCCTTGCATAGGATCTTCTCAAAGTTCTGATTAAGATCTGTTGAGCCTTCATCTTCTGTTTTAATCTCTTCCTTTTTGGCAGTGAGCAACAATTGAAGCTGCAATTGTTTCTTGTTTGCGGTTTTTGTGGAACTAGCAAACTCATCGGTGATATGGGGGAAAAGAGCCCTTGTCACCCGTTCACAAGCTTCGGGATATTTACATTTCAGCGTTCGTAGCAGATAATGAAGCGCATCGCATTGTGATACAGCGTCAAGACTATCGAGCAGATTTAGCGACTGCCCAACCTGTAATGGAAGAAAAATAGAATTAATAAATTAGATGACAATTACGCTGAGAAATTCGAAAAATTGATAAGATCCCTCTATCATGCTACAAATATTCCTGACCTAAAGGACACTGAAGAGTGACAAAAAAATCTTTTCAAATATAAACACATTTTTTAAAATTGACTTCACTAGTTTGAGAACTATTAAGGGGTTACATGGGCTTCCTCGGGCAAAAAACGGCCTTTTTTCAATATTTTTTTACATATAAAAAATGAAATATTTTAATGAATTTTTTTTTTATTTAAAAGACTCATATTTAATAAACATTTTGTAAAATTAAAAAAAAAAATATCAAAATGGCAGTCATTACGACGCCATTTCCGGCAGTCCCTCGTAAAAAAGGTGCATCCGCGTTATCAACCGAATCTCTTTCAGGATCATCAGAAATAAAAATAAAAATACGTGTTTTAGTAAAGACAATAAACTAGGTATTGGACGAAGGAAAAAAAACAAATGAAATTTGGATTTTTGGCAGACGTTTTTATAAAAAAAATGCAAATTTCGATGAAAATTTCTCGACATTTTTTTTTTAAATAGTTGTAATTAAAAAAAAATCCTTCGCTCAAGACCTTGTAAATGATATCTCGAAGACCTGTGTAAAATTTCATCATGATCGGTTGAGTAGTTCGCGAGAAATCTTGACAACCGACTTTGAAAACATAGTTTTGAGAAAAACGCGTTTAAAGACGGCGCAGTTAGCCTAGCTAGCTGCAAGCGCACAAGTTCTCAAAGGCTGTATCTCCGAAACTATTAGTCGGATAAACTTGAAAATTTAGGACAATATTCTAGAGATGTTATAGAATTTAACAAGACAAAAAAAGATTTTCGATTTTTTGAAACTGTGAAAGCCATGTAACCCCTTAGGGCAGAGCTGGTCCTCCATAGAATTTACCTCTATATTTGGCCCTTCGATGGTAGTAACAATTCATAATTAATTCAAAATATAGCATACACATATATACATATAGGAAACTTTTAGAGATGCATAATTTCCTAAAATTAGCTATAAAACCAGCCTATGTCTGGAACCAGATTTAGGTTAGGTAATACTGGACGGCTGTCACGTTATACAAAGACCTACTGTGCTTTGGTAATGACAGATGGAAGTAAAGTTTAATTCTGGTTGCAGTAGGATACAGGATGTCAACACTTTTCGTGAAGTTTAAGAAGTACTTGATATCTAATTTTGATACTTCATCTGGTCCCCTGAAATGCGAAGATATATATAATAAGTGTTTGATAAGGCTGGACCGAAGCAGAGGTGTTTCAGCGACTTTCTCATGTCTACTTCTCTGCAATTTCTGCATGTGTCGTCTAATACGCATTTACCTCACATGTGATGACAGTGACCTGTGTTTGACCTATCATTAGGCCTAAAAATGTCCTGCATTTTTTTCGAAGCAGAGTGAGCAAAAAGTGGACTTATTGTTTTTCGTGGCCTTGGGACATGATTTTAGCGCTCCTTCATCTAGTCAATGAATTCTATCTCTTGTCCATCTGTTAGACCATTCGAAAATTCCGTTATGTACCGTTTTTAGACGGATGGGGCTTTTGGTAATTTAATTTCCCGGAATACGCTTGTAATCTGGAATTCTCTACAACCAGATATAAGAATACTGGGAATACTTCTAAACTTTGGTTCTGTACCAAAGACTGGCGGAGGATTTCGTATACGTCACGGATGATATATACTCCTGGTTTAGAGGTTTCATAAATAGACAAAATTTCTTTTGTGGGAGTTCGAGCCATCCTGTAAAGGCATGTTGCCTTTCATACAGAACATATTACTATCCTGTGGGGTTTGTATTTGGAAGGCATTGATGGTTCTAACTTTTAAACATGAAACGTGTCAATAATAGAATTTTGCAAATGAAATAGATACAACAATCCAGGAAACCGAGGAAATAATATTTTACAGGTACAGCATAAAACATAGTGTAAATAAGTATATCGCAAAGTTAGGACAGCAAACTTATTTAAATCTAAAGTAAAATCCATTATTTGATGCTAGTTAAATCGATTTTGAGAGTACAGCTAGCTAAAACAAATTAATTTTGCAAATGTAATCAATTTATTATGCGAAAAACAGTCAAAATAAAAAGAGCTTGTATATACGAAATACTTGGATACTATGCGAACATAAAGAGCTACGTAAATACATCGATCCAAACAAATGTACGAGTGTGTGTGAATGCGAGACCAAGTTGTAAATAAAGCGCCATCACGAAATTAAAATATAAATACACGTACATACATATATTTACTACATAAAAGTATATGTACATACGCGCGCATGTTTATATAAATACGTCCATACATAAATACTAAAGTTGAGTAAATGAATGAAAAGCACGATAATCAAGTTCTATCCGCATTTACTCTGCGCCTCTTTCGGCACTCTCATATACCGGAGGTATGTAGTTAGTTTGTCTACAACTTCTGCTTTAAACACACACACGCATACACATATGTACTATGTACATGCATATATAGGTATAACTTGCGCCAAGCTTTCTAGCTAACATGTTTTCCACCCTTCTCGCTTTCCTCCTCTGTATTGCCTATACACACACATAGATATATTACCACCACCACCTACCCATCCGCCTACTTCATGAAATGTTTACGTTTTTTCCTAACTTTTTTATATGTATGTAGATACCTATGGTGCACACGGTTCATAGAAAATGCATAAAATGCGCTGGAGAATTTATTACATACATATACATACATATATTTTATTCATTTATTTAGTAAATATCCGTTATCTTACTTGGCTTTAAAATGCATTAGTTAGCTGTGGAAAATTGAGTGATGCAATTATTCGGATTTGCTTGTGCCTCAAAGGACCTCAGCTTGGCCAATTGGCGCACAAACTGGGATTCGAAAATTGCAGATCGATATTGGACCACTACAGGAATAGCTGCCATACAAACTGGCCGATCGCAATCAAGTACTTGTATGAATGGTATTTGAGCACATATCTTCACGAAATATGATGTATGTAGATTAATGTTCAAGGCAACTGTATAATCTCTAAAGAAATTGTTCAGTTCGAAACTTCACTACAGAATAAGCAGCCATACATACTGACTGGTCACAATAAAAATAAAGATATTCCTAATTTTCGTTTAATGTTATTTATATCAAACAACGTGGTTAGAAAGAAGTATCTTAACTAACGGCACGGAACAACAACGGCACACGGACTTGGCCACGAGCAAGGACAACGATGCAGCGGCAGGCAAAAGGGTGCGAGGGGCTAGGCTCATGTCTAAATACATGAAGATCCTTACGCCAGAGGAGCGGTCGCTGTTTGAGGAGTTCGCCAGGGAGGATGACGACGACGTGCCCTCTTGCAGCGGCGCTCATCTGGCAAAATCGCCTGTTACCGCTGTGGCAGCTGCGAGCGACACTATGACCCCCGCCGCGCGGCGCAGCGGGTCGGACTCGGGTGAGTTTAATCGGGCAGAGCCTGACGGCGCTCGCAGAAAGAGAAGGAGGAGGCGCAAACGGGGTGGGCAACGCCCCCTTCCAGGTGCTGGTCAACCCGGTGGGTGTGATGACCCGCGCAGGAAAGGGATGAGCGGCTCCACAATGAAATGGTACCTGAGGTACCTTCGCGATGGGAAAACCCCGGAGGTGGCGGAGGATTTAGCGAGGAACTACAAAGGGAGCAACGCATCCCCGGCAAAAGGGCAAGGCAGCGGAACTGGCAACCGTGGCCCGGTCAGCACCACCCTGACTGCAGGGCGGAGTGATAGCAGGGCAGCGCCCGCGGACACGTATGCCCAAGCCGCAAAACGCAAAAGCGGCCAAACCACGCCGCAGGAGCCCCCTAGCTCCAAAAGGCAGCGGGGCATAAACACCAAGGTAGCCGGCAGTCAACCATCTGGTCCGGCTCCCCACCGGGTGGAGGAGGGGCGGCGCAGATATGCGGATGCTGTGAAAGGCATCCGCATGGCTGTACTGCCCCTGAACTATCCGGCGGAGTCTCTAAACCCGGAGGAACTCACCGCGCTTCAGGATCTCATCATGGAGGAGGTGTTCAGGGGGGAGGACTACGCGGCGTCCTTCCTGGGCGTCGAATTCAGAGGTGGTATGCTGCAGGTGGACTGCATGGATGAGGAATCCGCGGACTGGCTGAGGGAGTACGCTCCAAAGCTGGGAGGCTGGAAGGGCCCCATACTCTGCGCGAAGAGGGCGGAGGACTTGCCAGTCATGCACAGCATGACTATGTTCCTCCCTCGGTGCGGGGACAAGCCCTATGAGTTCGCCTTGGGCCTGGTGAAAAACCAGAACCGGGGACTCAGCATCTCGTCCTGGCGCGTTGCCAGCAGCAAAATTGAGGAGATAGGAGGGATGAGAGGATGGAGATTGCACGTTTTCATCGACGATGAATCGTACAAGTACGTCCGGGCAGCGAGCTTCCGCCTGTTCTACAGGTTCAGCACGGTGGTCATGCGGCCTTACAAGCCAGCAGCCACCGGGAGCAAGGGAGCTGCAACGTCCGTGACTCTCCAGGGCAGAGAATCTGTCAAGCAGGCAGTGCCTGAGGCAGACCCGGAGGCAGTCAGAATGCAGGTGGACGTGGTGGAAAAGCGGTCCTGCAGTAGTAGGACGGAGAAGGCAGTGCCGACAGCGACTACCGACGCCCCTGCAACTGGTCGAACGGCAGAGCTACCCTCAACGCAGGAGCTCCTAGACGGGCTGGGAGAACCCATGGACAGCAGTGAGATTGACGGCGGGGATGAGGATCTGCCCTTCCTCGAACCAATTCTATAATGGCCGTCAACATGGAGACTGCCCAAGTGAACCTGCATCACGCGGCCGCAGCCTCGGCGGTCATAGCAAGCAGGTTCACAGTGGAGAATTTGGGCGCACTGCTGATCCAGGAGCCCTGGGTCTATAGAGGAGAGGTGAAGGGCCTCAAGACGGAAGCGTGCAAGGTAATCTGGGATCTCTCCAGCGAGAGACCTAGGGCATGTATAGTTGTCAGGAACAATATTAATTTTTTCTGTATTTCAGAATTCCTGACGCAGGATTTGGTGGCGGTGCAGGTCAGAGACTTTGAGGGCAAGGCCTTCGTCCTGGCCTCGGCTTATTTCCCAGGGGAGGTACCTACAGCTCCCCCGGAGGCGGTTGGAAGGCTGGTGGAGCACTGTAGACGGCACAGGCTCCCCCTCATCATGGGATGCGACGCGAACGCCCACCACACGGAATGGGGCAGCACCGACTGCAACGAAAGAGGTGAGTCCCTACTAGAGTATATTGTAGGTAACAATCTAGGTATAGAGAACGTAGGGTGTGAACCCACGTTCATAACTATAAGCAGGAGGGAGGTGTTGGACCTCACCTTGAGCAATGAGCCTGCGTGTGGACTGGTCTCACAATGGAGAGTCTCAACAGAGCCCTCCATGTCAGACCACAGGATCATAAGGTTCAAGCTAGGGGTAGAGGTTAGACAACTCCCCCCCAGACGCAACCCTCGGAAGACGAACTGGGTAGCCTTCAGGGAAATATTAAGCAGGGAGTTAGGCAGTAGGGGACAGGCTGACGATAGCATTTCGAGCCAGGGGATAGAGAATAGGCTCTCTGACCTGAACGGGGCCGTAATCTGCGCATACAATAGCAGCTGCCCCCTAAAAGCACCCGCCGACAGACGAGTCTGTCCGTGGTGGACGAAGGCACTAGCGGACCTCCGGAAAAAGGTGCGCAGCCTATTCAACAGAGCAAAGCGTACGGGGGTCTGGGCGGAATACCGGAGCTATCTTACCTTGTACAACAAGGAGATTAGGTCTGCAAAGCAGGCCAGCTTCAGGAGTTTCTGCGAAAATGTCGCCACCACGCCGGAAGCGGCTCGGCTGCACAAGGCTCTGGCCAAAGGCACGAAGGACGTTGTAATTGCCATCAAACGCGACGATGGGACTTTTACAACTGACATGGAGGACAGGGCCATGGAGCTCCTGCGGGCGCACTTCCCGGAGGCAGTTCGGGAGGACCAGTGTCCACCCGTGATTGAGCACAGGCCATCCCGCGAGGATTGGAGTATCGCTAAACAGCTGTTTACGGCGGACTCGATCCGGTGGGCGATGGCCTCGTTCGAAAGATTTAAGTCTCCAGGAGTGGATGGCCTCTTTCCGGCGCTGCTACAACAGGGGGAGCAGCTTTTGCTGCCTCACCTGATTCGGCTGCTGAGAGAGAGCCTCGCCATGGCGTATGTCCCGGAGGTATGGAGGACAGCGAAGGTGATCTTCATACCCAAGGTGGGAAGGAGGGATTACTCGCTGGCGAAATCTTTTAGGCCAGTAAGTCTAACGTCCTTCTTACTAAAAACCATGGAGAAGATCGTGGAACAGGATATAAGAGCGAAGGCGCTGGAAAGCTCACCGCTACATGCGGCTCAGCACGCCTACAGAGCGGGAAGATCTACTAGTACTGCTTTGTACCAGCTGACCTCTGAAATAGAGAGTTCACTGGAGCATGGGGAGGTGACGCTTTGCGCCTTCCTGGACATCGAAGGTGCCTTTGATAACACTTCCCACAAGAGTGTAATCACGGCACTGGAGAAAAGGAATGTGGCGGCACCTGTACGCAGATGGATAGAGGCCGTACTGCGTACAAGGGTTGCCGAAACTTTGGTGGGGGACAGCAGAATTCGTCTGGGCACAACAAGGGGCTGCCCACAGGGGGTGTGCTATCACCCCTGCTATGGAGTCTTGTCGTAGACGACCTGCTGACACTGCTTACGGACAATGGGATCCGCTGCCAAGGGTACGCGGACGACATTGTAATTATAGCAAAAGGCAGATATGAAGACACTCTCTGCGACTTGGTCCAAAGAGGTCTCAATCTAGCGAAGAGGTGGTGTAGGGAGGTTGACCTGAACATCAACCCCTCCAAGACGTCAGTAGTTCCGTTTACGAGACGCAGGACCCTACCCGGCCTTAGGACTCTCTCACTGGGGGGCACTGAGTTAGAAATGACCAACAGTGTCAAATACTTAGGGTTGACGCTGGACTCCACCTTGAGGTGGAAACAGCATGTTAACCTGACCTTGGTCAAGGCGACAAAGGCATTAATGGTGTGCAATCGACTGGCGGGCAGGTCCTGGGGCTGTAAGCCAAGGATAGTCAGGTGGTTGTACACCATGATAGTGAGACCGATGATCACGTATGGGGCGGTAGCCTGGGCCTCGGTTGCATCGCAGACATCGGTTAGGGCTAAGCTACTGAAGCTACAGCGACTGGCCTGTGTCTGCATGACGGGCGCAATGCGTACCTGTCCAACGGCAGCATTAGAGGCTCTCTTGGAGCTGACACCGCTTCACTTGGTCATTGGTCAGGTAGCCAAACACACCCTTCTGCAAATAACGGCAGAGGGGTGGGGTAAAGGCAAGGTAGTCTCATCCCAGAGGATGGAAAGGATAAGCGGCAGCCTACCTGTGGCCCTCCTCCCGAGGGATAGCGCTACCAAAAAGGTCAACCTCAAGAAAAAGTTCAAGGTTACCCTCAGCAGCAAAGACGAGTGGAGTGACTCCAACCTCGAGATGGTGCTGAGGGAAAGCACCATAAGGTGGTACACCGATGGCTCGAAAATGGCGGAGGGAATCGGCGCAGGGATTGTGGGTCCACGTACTAGGCTCTCCATACCCATGGGCGAATTCCCGAGCATTTTCCAGGCAGAGGTTTATGCCATAAGCCGGTGTATAGAGATAAACCTCCATCGCAACTATCGCAATGAGCGGATAGCCATTCTCAGCGATAGCCAAGCGGCGCTAAAGGCGATCTCCTCTTACGAGGTCAAATCACTTCTAGTGCAGGAGTGTAGGGATAGGCTGAATTGCCTTGCGGATAGAAACCGGGTACACCTGGTCTGGGTGCCTGGGCATAAAGGTATAGCCGGTAATGAACTGGCGGACGAGCTCGCCCGCTCCGCGGCCTCCAGCAGAATGGTAGGACCCGAACCCTTTACGGGGTGGGTCCCCACACCTTGAAGGAGCTGCTCCGTAGAGAGGAAAGGGTGGGCAGAAAGGAGTATTGGCTACGGACTCATGGCATGAGACACGCCAAACTGCTAATGGGAGGTTACAACCTGAAAAGGTTCAAAATTATAATAAACCTCCCAAGGAACAAACTCAGGCTACTGGTCGCATGGTACACTGGTCACTGCAAGCTGAACAGGCATCTGCATAGCATGGGCCTATCAGCTGGCGCCAGCTGTCGATTCTGCGGCATGGAGCCTGAAACCCCGGAGCATCTGCTGCTTGACTGCCCAGCAGTCTGTAGACGCAGATCAGAGGCCCTTGGAGCGCTGTCTCCGGATAGGGATCGCATTGCCTCGCTACCGCCTGGAAGTCTGCTGGACTTTATCAATAGGCTGGGTTTAAGCGAGTCAATGTGAGCAAGGAGAGGGCACAATAGACCAAAGGTCGCAGTGCATTCCTCATCTGAATTCATTCATTCATTCATTCATCTTAACAAATTCTGTTATATGCAATCTGTTGGCGGGTTGCGTTTGCTGGTCTAGTGGTTATAGGAATTGCAAATGTAACGGGTATTCTATCTTCGTTGCAGCCGGTGTCAACGTTTTATCTTGTTTTCAATCAATAATAATAAGAAAATCTGCTGTTATTTTAGATGTAACATTAATTATTACATATTAACTTTTAATTCAACTTGTAAAAAATGCATTGGCTGCTTGAGAGAAAATCGCAACTTAGTTTGGAGCACAAATTTCGGCTTTATAATATATGATATCAAAACGCTTAGACATATTGTTAATGCGCCTTGGTTGTTGCCAAGGACCAAAAGATCTAAACATTTTATAGGTTAAAGACGAAAATCGCAGAATAAGCACAAAGTATGTTGAGAGACCACAAGATCAAACAAATGTTCTGGCATAGCTCTACTAGATGATAGCGATAAATCTCGAAACCAAAAAAAATTCATATGTTAGATTTTCCTTTAAAGATTAAGTTTTGTATATTGTATATACTATCTTAATTCTAAAATATAATAGCTGTTCTCATAGGAGTTCAATTATTTCTGTTATAATATTAAAATTTTCAACTCATTTACTAAATGCCATACTGATAGATAGTAAATAAATAAGTTTATACAAAAACCATACCTATCAAACTCTTAATATTTGTATCATCTGATAAAATTTTACACGTCTGGTCCAAAAAGTCTTGCGGTATTTTTATTGAATCAATTCGTGTGGCACCCATATATCGAGCTTCTTAGTGACTCCAAGCTTCTTCAAATGGTATGACTACTATGCCGGTCTCTTTCGACTAATTTATCGCAATTTTCGACGACAGAACTTCCGGAGCGTGGCGCATCTTCGACCACCTCTACACCAAAACGAAATCGTTGAAACCATCGTTGTGCGGTGGAAATGGAAACTGTATCGGGTTCATAAACTGCACAAATTTTATTGGCGGCTTGAGATGCATTTTTGCCTTTATCGTAGTAGTACTGTAAAATATGCCGTATTTTCTCTTTATTTTGCTCCATGTTTGCGATGCTATAACTCACGAACGACTTAAAAGAAACGACAATCAATCAAACACGTGTTAGCGCGTGAAATGAGCTTTCCAAAAAGGTATAGCATGACCCGATGCGACAAATAAAACTAGAACTACGGGCTTTCAGCGCCAACTAGCGAAAATACCGCAAGACTTTTTTGACAACCTAATATAAGCGGCAGCGGCAAATTACTGTCTAAAATTCCCATGTCGATAGATTTTGTATGGCATATACCTAAATAAAGCACAGGGGATGCAGTAGTAAGGGGCATCAGTGAGCTAAAAACTCTTTTCCTGATAATAGTATATCTTTGTATTAAAAATTGGTTGAATCGGGTCAATACTTCCCTGAGTCCCCATATAACTAATATGAAGATTATCGAACTTCCGGGTGAATTTATTCCGCATATGTCGACCAATATTGTTCCCACGACAGTCGGGTCTACGTAACCAGAACGGACCCGGATTTTTATCCGGCCAAGGACTGTCAACTCGCCAGAATTCTGTGAATTATCTCAATGAAAATGAGAGTGCGTGTTTTGCCCAGAGCAGTGCATCTTAGTGCGTCTTGGGCAAAAACTTATCCTAGTCTCCATACTACTAATGTCAAGATCAACATCAGGCTGACTTTACCCCTTCGACCCCTCTTAAATAAAATCGGGTCGATATCACCGTAACTCCCATAAACTACATAATATGCAACATTATTTTATAATGATTTTCATTTTTCTAACAAACCTTATATCGACAAAAAATACCCGAAAATCGTAAAAAACGCAAAACATTTAATTATTTATCAATATTTTAAAGTAGACCCCATTAGATGTAATACACCTTTGTCAAAACAAATTTTCCAGCCCTCGAAACCCTTCTTATTCTTCTGCTTCTTCATCGAATTTGTTTTTCTCTTCGATCGACTGAAAACGGATATCACGAAGCGGCAAATTCAGTTTGGGGAACAAAATATAGATCCAAAAAGAACTCCTTATTGACCATCTGTTGCTCCGGAACAAATTCATGATGCACCAAACCCCGAATATAGAAAAAAAACAACAAAAAAAAAACAGGAGCAACATCTTGATTTTGAGCGGTTCTGCCGTGTTTTTTTGGTTTCGGCTGGTTTTTTCCCTTCATTCCGATGATTGTTGAGTTATTTGCATGTTAAACTCATAAACCCATGTCCCATCGGCAGTTATAGTTAATGTCAACTTTGTCAGGACGAGTCCAGCAAGAAAGCTTTTCTTACCTAAAAAATCCGCCAAAATCAATTGAACGGACTCGCGAAAGATGTCAAGCTCTCTTGGCATTACTGTAACACTTGTCTGAAGATTTTCAAGCAACACACCCTTCACTTTTTTAATATCTTCATCAATTGATCGTCCAGAACAAGACATGTCTTCAACGATCTCTCGACCCTATTTTAAGGCTTTGCACCACTCCTAGGCTTGTGCTTTTGATAGAACTAAATCACCGTCAGCCTTTTCCAACACTCTCAACGATTCCGCACTCTAAATTTGGTTAGAAATAAAAAATGTTATACAAATTGTAAAAATTGGAACGTACTACTGAGGTGTACCGGCTTAAGCATCTGCTGTTAACAAATTGGTTGACAGATCGCACTCATATTTGGCATAGTAATTAAGGACAGACAGGATCATTTACTCGGGGAAGTTAAATTGCAAATTCCAGATACCTATTTTGTCACAACGTATATCGGTCAGTGTATGAGTTACATATAGTGTACTACAGTGATCAAATTGAAAGGTGAATTTTGTCCATTTCATCTCCTTCAAAGTAATCCCCTCCCACTGCAATACACTTATGTATACCAAAGAATTTTAGAGTCATCATAGCACTTGGAAAAATCCTCCGTCATGATGGCCATCACGCCTTCTTCGGTTCAGCTTTTATATCCTCAATTGAGTCAAAACGGTGTCCAAGGAGTGGTCATGTGAATTTGCTGAATAGCCAGAAGGTACATGAAGGTAAACCAGGCGAATGCCTGGATTTCTATCGTCTGTTTCACGTTTTACACCTTAAGGTATTTCCCTGGCTTTGATTCTTGCAAGGTGCAAGAGTAAAAAATATTTAGTTGCACTCGAACTTAACCCTTTCTTACTTGTTTTATTAAATATTTGAATGTTTAATTCTGAAGAAACATGCATTTATTTTTTTCGGAAATTAAAATGTACACCCTATACATTGATGTTTTAAAAATTTCTAAAAATAATAACATGATAATTTTTTTTTATAGTAAAATTAATGACTCAGTAATAATGTGCGTATGTGTATTCTATTATGCATGTATGCACGCACTTTTGTCTGAGCTCATGTTTTATTTGCAATAGAAATATATTACTAACTATGTAAATAGTCAGTTGTATATAATCATATGCATATGTAAGTATGTTTGTGTATGCATAAATATAAATTATATTTATTTTTACGAGCGGCTCTCACATGATGTGTTGCCATAAGAAATCGTATTTAAATATGGTATTTATGTAAAAAATTTACGAGCTATGCACTCAAATACAAATAGGTATATGCATGTATGCAATAATAAATACAAGTGCATACAATATACACATAAATACAAATTTGCATGTACAACGTACATTGATATATCTATGTACATATGTAACAATAACTTAGGATTTGTTTTTTGTTTTTGTACAAAAAATTTTGAAGCGTGCTTTTATATACATACAAATACATACATACATACATATGTATATACATGCATGTGAGGGTGGTCCAATAATTATTTAGCTTACAAAAGATTGGAAAACTGCAAATATATTTCTCTATATTTATGTTCTCAGTTTAGTGCCTTTTTAGTTCAATCCTTTTCCCCATCTGAAAGATACGTTTTCGTAAAGTCTTTAAAGTTGACGTATGCGGCGGTGATAACTTCCTAATTCAAATCAAATTTCTGACCGCTGAATGACTTTGCACGTTAGGAAACAAAAAGCAGTCGTATGGAGACAAATCGGGAGAGTATGTATAATGTATAATAGCCTAGTACGAAAAATGTTTCAGTGACAACGGCGGAGGTGTGTTCCGACATGTTGCCATGAAGGAAGATCACTTTTCTTCGTTCCCGGATATTTTATTCGGCCAAGGATGGTCAACACGATAAAATTCTGCCGCTACAACAATAAAAATAGAACTTTTCTTTCCAATTTCCTCAACAGCCGATTCTAAGTTACTGGAAATTACCATGATTTGATGTGATCAAGAGTAGTTTGGCGGTCACTGTAAAATTTCCCTTCTAAAAAACACAAGACATTACAATTTTTTGACTTTTCGAAAAACTGTGGCCACGACCTCTTCGCCAAGCGGCTCAAACAATATCACGACGACTGTAATCATATACGAGATTGTGATACCCGACAGTAAAGTACTTGCGATAGTGGCGGTAATGGGTGGATAGCGAAGCTATTATCGAACCTCCCTCGTATATGTATATGTATATCTACTTATGTAAGTATGTATATATGACAATTTAACAATCGTGTTATTTCTAAATAGAAGTACTTATGAATATACTTAGTTAAAAAAAACGCTTCCTTCGGTGGAATGTAGATAGAATAAAAAATATTTTTCGAATTGAAAGTATTTTCAGTTCGAAATTTGTTTCATATTATTTGAATGCAGAAAAGTTAAAAATTAATAAATAGGATACAGAAATTAATAGCAAAACTTATTGATGCATTCTCTTCCCAGGAGAGGAGTAATAATATACTTAACTGCAGTTAAATCTAAGAACGGTCACCTAATAAAAACATTGATATATCTACATACGTAATTAACCGGTATCACATATGAACACACATATATGTATGTAGGTATATGTATGTAAGCATTTATGTATTCTCACTGAGTGCATTCTAAATAAATATTTATGTAAGTGTATGTGTACGTATGCATACAGTGCACTGATAGCTGTTGTGGCAGTTGAAGATTTTCTTTTATTCTAGTTCTAGCTTCTTGTTGTTATTTTATCTCGTTTTATTCGTTTATTATTCATTTGAGTGGGAAGTGGGGCAGTGCATTTTTAGAAGCGGTCATACTACTTTAACACAGCGCGCTAACCAATCTAACAGCTACACACTTACTAACAGATAGCAAGCCAGTTGTAGAAATATACATATGTACATACATAGAAGAACAAGTGTTTCGCAAGTCTTTTCGACAAATAACAAAAATGAGGATATTTTTAACAAGTGCATCGCTAAATTGGCACACAGCATTTCGGTGATGCCAATAGTCATACATATGTATGTATGTATGTACTTGCAAACATACAGTACATATGTATAATTTTTAAAAGTTAAAATTAATGAGTTTTATTTGTAATGGAGATAAAAATTAATTTAACACACTTATAACGAGGCACAAATGTCTCTAGAATATTACAGAGTTAAATGACAATTTATTGTTGTTGGAGTATTAGTAGGAAAACATCCATACAAAATGACTGGATTCGTATGAATGTATGCACATATGTACATATTAATTTCGACGAAAATCTTTTTGTACCAGCTACCGACCGAAATTACTTAAGGAAGGTTCAATAGCGTAATTGTTTATCTCAGAAATCATTCTCATAAATTATGATGTGACTCCATATTCAGCTCATCTTAACAGTCTATATCCGTGCTATTTATGTATGTAGGTAGTCCGGCTTTTATGATGTTATAGAAACTACATAAATTAAAGGAATTCTGTTATTAGGTTGGCCCCAATGCCAGCAAGGATCAGAGGATAAAGAGCAACATATAGCCAAAGAAGGACTTAATTTTAATCAATCAACAATAAGTACGGAGATTATAACGTTGCCTCCAGTAATATTATATGCAAAACTTTGTGGAGATACTTTGCCAAAAAGTTTTCCATATACACACGTAAGAACTTTAATTTGTTCGGTCAGTTTGAATGGCAGCTATGCCCTGTGAAATCTGATATTAGCGGTTCCGACAAATAATATCAAAAATTGAGGGACTCGTTCGCAATAAGTACACAACCGTGTGGCTTTCGGTGATAATAAAAATGTAAACAGGAATAGGAATTTAAATTTCTGAAGATAATTAGAAAAATTGGTTGTGGTTTAACAGCATTCAGTGAGAGGGTGTTGGTAAAGGTGTTTATGGCTCCACTGTGAATGGCGGTCAGTGCATGTCTGTAGTTAGATGCGTCCGAAGTCTGGTTGGCATATAGTCTTATGTTCAATTCTCATAACAGCCTGTTCTACGTTACCGGAAATGACCTGGATTTTATACGGCCAAGGGCTGTTAAGCTTTCGGTCGGTGAATATTGCGTCTGGCATCATTTTCGAACAAATTAATTTTTGTTTCATAGCTTGCGCCACTTTTTCCCGCCAATTGGGCCAGACTTTTTTCCATGATTTTTTTCATTACGCAGAAAGGTACTTTTCACGCTATTCTGATATGTAAACTAACTCGTTAAAGCCTTCGTCTGACCGTTCGGGAAGATATTATTTTGTCCATATGGCTTGGCATGTTTCTTGAACATATGAATGGGTCCTTTTTAGCGAAACATAACGATACGGTTATACTTTGAGTTTAATAATCAATACTATCAAAAACACAAAACTAATAACCCTTTTCAACCTGCATCATGAACGTTTCTACAAACATTTATACATATCTAGATGGCATGTACATAAATTCTCATTTAAGTTGCGAATTCTCATCCATGCCTCCAAGCTCAAATATGAATTTTCGTATCGTCTGACTCTTGCCTACCCCGAAACACATAAATTCAATTAGAAGTGATAAAAATTTAAATTGTGAAACTTAAAAGGGGATTTAATTAAGTCAAGAAGAAACAAAAACGGCGTGGAGAAAAGCTAAAGAAACATGTATAAAAAAGAATAACAACAACAAAATAATAACAACACTTTAATTGCATTCACTATATGTTTAGTTTGCCTGTATGTATATACATAAGTATGTAAATGTTTACATAGATTCAGGCTATGTGCTCCACCTCACTCTACTTTTTGCTCCATTCATATCCTCTTCTATGCTATTTCGGTTTCTCCTCTCTTATTATTTTTAACGTATTGCACATACACACACATACAAATGTAGATACCAGAAATTTAGTATGAATGTTTTAGCATTTGCTTATACAAATGTACTTATTTATTAACAAAAGTATATAAATATATTTATGTGTGCTATATATAAATGTATACATATTTATGTATGCAAGAATATTCGGTTTATTCTTTCTACTACTTTGCTCTACTCTATTCTCATTCTGAAATTTGTATTCACTCGCTGCTAAAGTCAACGTCACCACTACAACTGCTACCACCTTCCGCCGCTTATACATATGTACGTATGTATATTTATTTTGTATGTAAATATTTTGTATATTTTGTGAGCTGGTTCACTAGCCTGGTCGAATTGCTGCCACTGCCACTGTCAGCGCAGCAACAGCAAAAGTTTAGTTCTGTTCTGCCACCTTCACCACTTCGGTGAATTTTCGTAATAGACGACGATATCATGTCGGCGCTAACGTTAAAGCTGCGTTCAAGCTAACTGCGACGTCAACGCTGGCGCTGTCGTTGGTGCTGGCAGCAGCCTCGTCATCTCAGCTGTCGTGCCGCGTGGTTGTTTTGGATTTTGTAGTTGTTCATGCTTTTTATCGCTGTTTTAGAGAGAAATAGCCGCAGTTGTGGCATCTATCTACATGTCTAAATATGCAATTTAAATATGTACATACTATGCTTGTGTTTAATTTGTAGAATGTATCTGAGTACATAAACATTTATCTGTATATATGTATTTACGTACATACTTTACGCCACCTTCACTTAAAAATAAATATAAATACAAGTTTAGACTATAAGCTTACATATTAACAAAAAGTTTTTGTAACCGTATACGTATGTAAGTATGTATGTATACATGTACATATGTATGTATGTCTGTGGTTGGTATAAATGTAAATATTGAATTAAAAGTAATGCCAGTGGAGAAAGCTCCACGTTTTAATATGCGAGGAACTTTTTTTTTGAATCCTCTTTTATTTCAGTTTTTAATTTAAAACACAAATTTTTTATTTGTTTATTACCTTTCATTTTAATAATAAAAATCCCAAAATCAGATTTAAAATTGAACATTTAATTTTAAGCCTCAAAATTAGAATTGAAAGACAAAAATCAATTTTTTATCCAAAATTTTAGAATAAAATAATTCGCACCCTGTTTATAAAATCGGTCTGAATACCATTATAACTTATGATAAACTTCACCCAACTTTTAATATTCTTAAATAAACTAAGTATAGAGATGGGATAAATAAACTAAGTATAGAGATGGGATAAAAAAGATATTGCAATTATAAAAAAAAAACTTGATAATGCGAAAAAACGACCATAAACAATAGTTTGTCGTTTGAATCTTTTGGTTTCAACAAATATTATTTAAAAAACATCGGTAAGCTTAAAGTCATTTATAGTTCTAGTTGTATTGCCAATATACAATAAAATGGTGTTTATAAATAATTAGAGCAATACAAACGATACAGAAATTAAATTTTCAAAATACTGTTATCTGACAGCTTCGATAAAGAGAAATTATTGGTAATATCTCTAAATATTTTACATTTTTCTGAAACCGAAAGTTCTTTATTACGCATTATTTTTTCATTTTATTAAATGTTTACTATATTTTTTTATAAGTACCCAAAAAATGAAAATACACGCCTATTATATTAACATGATATACCCATATCATGTAGATACTACACTATTGAGCAATAAACTCTGTTTACATAAAGGGTCATCTATTATCGTAAATAGGGATGTTATATACTAATTATACTTCAAAATAATGTTTGTTTTCTTATTTTTTTAAAGACAACGTAGGCATGTTGGTATGTCGGTTCATACATTTGAATATCAAAACAGGAAGGTGAAAACAGCGAAATGATAAACAATATCAGCGAAATGCCAAAATACAGCTACATAAGCATATAAGTACATACACATTTTTTGAATACATAGCCAAAGCAAACTAGTTGAGAAGTGGGCAAATAGACAACATAACGAGCGAGCTGCGAAGCGGCGATCAGGGAGCCTGCTATTTAATATGGATGGCAATTTATTTGGTGTTTCTGTTCGATCTGAGAATTTGAATGCTGCCACACTATTAGTCAGCCCCAACATTAATAATGAGAGTTAAAACAACGTGTACATATGTATTTGGAAGTACACGTTATCGAAAAATAACAGAACAACAACAGAGGCGGCAAGCATGCAGCTGTAAGCTTAATGCAAGCAGGATGAATGAATGGGGTTAAAGTGGGACGATAGCACAGTTAACAGGGAACAAAGCAAAACAACAGAAATGTTTGGTATAAAAATGTATACATATTATTTATAATTGTATAAAATTATATATAAAATTATTATATATTTAGAAATTATTATTAAGATGCAATATCAATTGCACAGGCGAAGCATAAATACTCTTATAATGATGCATTGGGACGAAAATGTTCTGCTCTTGTTAGACTTAATAATTTGAAATTAAGTTAAAGTGATTTTATGGTTAGTGTAAGATGCCTAAGTGTAGCAATAATTATTAAAGGAAATATTGTTGATGGTCGTTTGACTCGAAAGATGTATGTAAATGTATTTTAAATTTTTTTTTTTTGATTATATCCCTTATTGTAGATATTGGCGCATTATTCATTTGAAGAATTTCGAAAGTTTGAGTTACAAATATTTGGTTTATTTAATTTTGTTGTTTTTTTTTTTTTTTGTTATGGAAAAACTTAACAAGTCAATTTGTACTTTGACGAAAAAATTTGTGATTTAAATTCATACCCCTGTGATATAATTAACTGAACATAGAAATATCTCCATATGCCTGATATTATACAAAATGCCTTAAAAACTTTTTAAACTACAATTTATTTAGGAAATTATTATTTATAAAAGGATGCATAATATCTCAAGAATGTTGTGTCTAAATTTCTCGACCGACCATAGCAAAGTTGACAAAAGTATGGCTATTCTTATATTAGTTTCATGAAAATTTCCATCATTTGACTAGGTCTATTTATAATTTAAGATAATATTCTTTAAATGTCGTACGAAATGAACCACTGGTTTAAAAAGAAAAAGATTTTAACTATTTCCCAAAAAATAATCATAAAATTTGGCTTTATTTTACAAGAATTAATCCTACTCTGGCCTAAAAGAAATATCACCTGTCTTTTATAAAAGCTTAATTATTTTGCTCTCAATTATTACTAGCGCGCTACAGTGATCTGCGTATAATATATACATTGTTTTAACTATGTGCATAATCATGTGCACCGCTTTATATTAAATAGACGTTTAATTAAATGCATTGTTTCATTGAATGCAATCTTAATTACCAGTAATTTGAAATCCAATTGTATTGTTTTATTATCCATTTTGTTGACGCTTCCTGCATTTGGAATAGTTATTTTTATGTTTTCTTTCCCAATTCCGTTTGTTCCACTTCTCCCACTCACACACTTCACTGCACTCCTCTTTTGTAATCTCCTTTTTATCATACACTTTGTTCGCGTTTCTTCTTTACACCATTTCTTTTTTATGATTTATATTGGTTTGTTGCTGTCAAACTAGATCCACTATTGCTCTCTTTCGCACACATGACATTGATATCCCAATAGAAACAGAAAAAATGTTACTTCTTCTGCTTAACCTCTTCACTTATCTTTGTTTCACACTTTTTTTACTTTTGCTCCTTCCACATCCACTAAAAATTTTCAGTACAATTCCACTACATTCATCTTTAAATCAATTTTAGAGCACATTTCAATTAGATATTATTTACACAATCGAACCAGAACTACAACTGAATTCTATTAGTTGCCTGCGTATATTTAATCAATTTATTTATTTTATATTTCTGCGCGTTTTGCCACTGCCACTTCTGTGGCACACGCACTCATTCACACAACATTCGTCCATTCGCGCCGCACATACGTCGGCTACACAATACAAATAGAAGCAGCGGCGGCTTCTTCTCGTCTCGGGTCGCACTAGGTATAGCAACGTTGATGACGGGCGCGACGTCCTCGCAGCGGCTTCGAGCGCAGCAGCGACTGTGACATCGACGACGGCAGCGAACAAAAATCAAACTTTTCAATCGTGGCTATAAATTAACTCACTAACTACAAATTATTATAACTTAGCAAAACTTCACAATAACTTTCATAATATTATACAGTTTTTAACCGTAAAATTACGTCTTTTCACAATTTTTTCACAAATTTTCGCTCGTACGC
This sequence comes from Bactrocera zonata, assembly GCA_037783105.1. NCBI lineage: Eukaryota > Metazoa > Arthropoda > Insecta > Diptera > Tephritidae > Bactrocera > Bactrocera zonata. The sequence continues at coordinate 101,414 of JBAWJQ010002097.1, forward strand.
GCTTCACAATTTCAATTTCTTGCGTTTTGCTACATCGTATTCATCGTCGTCGTCGTTTCTCTTTCGTTCCGTAGTAAATTTGACAGTGGAAAATTGAAAATGGTGCGCAGCACACTATATGTGTGAGCTGTGGTGGTGACTTTTGGTAGTGTTAGAGCATATGTGTGCATATGTGTGAAATTTGAAGATGATTGTGTTGGTGAGGTTTGGCGTTAAAAGATTGTATGTGTAGGTATTTTAAAATTATGTGAACTTGGCAACATGACATATGACGCAGTGATGCCACTAAAATTATTGTATTTTTAATAATAATTGTACAATAAAGAAGTTTCCCTATGCTACGTTTTCCCGCAAAACTCTGTAGAAGTGTAAATAATATGCTACACATTTAATTGTTTTATTAAAAAAATAAGCTGTTATGTCCACTAAATTTACAAATATTTGTATTCCATGCAACCCTTCATACCGGATAAAAAGGGAGAGGATCTACTAAGGAATTATCTCAGGCGGAAGAATGAACGTAAAGACAAGAAGAGTGAATCAAGAAGAAACTTCCGCAGATACCAAAACCAGTAATAAAAGCCCAATTCTGAAACATTTCATTTTCATATATTCACCAACCTACACCGTACGTTTGAATAGCAACGTCAGTTATATTTATTTTCTAAAATTTGCAATTAAAAGCTGCTTTCTAAACAAACCTACAACGCCTATATAATTTAACCGGTAATTAATATTTTGCTAGCTAATTTAGACATATGCATTTAGAGCTATCAAATATGACTTGTTTGTAACTGTCAAATTAAAAAACGAGGTACAGGAGGCAACCAATAGATTATATGATATCAACCGATCCAAACAGGATTACCTCAACTTGCACCCTCGGACGCGTAGAAGTGAGCGTGTTATTTTAGACGGCAATTCACTTTGCACTATTCGAAAGACAAGGCTAAAAGACTGATAACATGTGTTGATTGCAGAATGCGCGGCACTTTCAAATCGTTCAAAACTATTGGGCGGATCTAGTTTGACATGTTGAAGTCAAATCACGTTCGACGGAAGTAAAATATCTCAAAAAGGTTCTTTTATCGTCCGATTAAACTCTTTCCGCAGTATTGAAGACACTTGGGGCTTTGTTACTCACTCACTATCTGAGCTTAGCAGACCATCAACATAGCTTCAGCAAAGTGCACAGTACCCCCAAAGGTTTTACCGTCATAAAGGTCCAGATAACTCCTGACATTAATTAAAAATCATTCTATGAGGGATGCTTTAGCTGAGTGCAGTTGAACTCTAACTTAACCAAAGTCGACCACAATATACCAAATCTATGTTTTGCAGGTAATGAGCTGCGAATAACTCTAACCAGTATATGATCTAACACCTTTTTCCCTATGTCCGACCGAATCCGTTAAACAATTTTGATGGAAATTAACTTGCGCCTAAAAACGAACCTTATTTTTTCAATTGTTTTTATGCTATAATTATGATAAATTGAAGTCAAACAAAACATTATAATTAATATTAAGAACATTGTATTATGTTAAACAGAAGAAGTATATATAAATTTATAATTTCGTTATAATAAATTATCCCCGCCTTTTGAGATTACGATTTTTTACTCGATTACTGCGTTTATTTCGATTTGACGAAACACGATTGCGATTTCCATTGCGTCTTCTGTTCTTATTGCGGGTATTACTTGTTCCATTTCGTCTTCGCCTATTTGTACGGCTGCTGTTAGCGGTTTTACGTCCATTCTTATTTTTAGTGCGCCTTATGTGGCGGACAACGGTAAACTTCAAATTAGATATGCGTACCCTCTTTCGGCTACCAGTTTGTGTAGGTGTGGTTAAGGAAGTACTAGTAGGAGATGTTGAGTTACTAAGTGACGTTGTCGTGTTTTGAGCGTTCGAATATTTAACGACACATACGCCAACAATTAAAAGGCAAAATGAAACTAGATAAAACCTCATTTTGATAATGACTACATGAATACCGTCGAATCTTCGTCTTTATATAATTATAAAATTGTTTACTTATTTTCAAGAAATGTTTTACGGGTTTGGCGCTGATGAAACAGTTGCTTTAAAAAAATGTTTACATAGCCAATATTTGAAAAATATGCAAATACTTTCGAACATACACGGAAATGATCAAACATTGCGAATTTCTGTGATAAATATTTGCAAAGTATGTATGCGTAAAATAATCGAGCAAAGCTTAATACGCAATGTTGTCAAAATATTCCACCGAAGAGCCATGTTCTTTACTGGGATGAAGGTTTTTGCTGTTGTTGTAACGGGTACCTAAAGAAACGTGCTGATTCGACGAGCTCGGTCCAAAGGGGTGTCAGATGAGTGGGATGGGTCAGGTATGCAAAGAGGTGGGCAGTGTCATGCGGAGACTCATTGCAGGCAGGACATATACTGGATATGTCGGAGTCTATTCTGGATAAATATGTGTTTAACCTACCACATTATCCAGACCGATGCTGCGCAAGGGTCATTCTCATTTCGCAACTCGAGCTCTTCGTCTGCCAAGGGTGGCGGTTCGACTCCAAGTACGCCATTCACTGAAAGGGAGGTGCTGATGGCTCCACTGTGAATCAGATATTCCATCGATTCCATTGCCCAAAGTCAAGTTTCGAGATGTAGAAGTTAAACAATAGCGGGAAGCAATTGTTTAATTATTTTCAGTTTTAAGTTTTTATTTCGAAATAGCACAGACGACCGCTCAGAAATTTCATGGTCCAACTCTTTAGTCCTGGAGAGAGCGTCGTTTTTTCGATGTCCTCCAGTAGCGTTGTGTGACTCACTATGTCAGAGGCTTTTGACAAGTCTAACCCTACGAGGATCGTTCTCTCGCAAGGTGGTTCTAGATAAGGCCATGCGTTTATGACGTTAAGTACTGTGTACTTTACGGAAGACATGCTGGTGGTTTGCCAGGCTCAGGTGGTGTGTGAAGGTCGGGAGTAGCAAGACCTCAATTGTCTTCACTACTGGGAAGAGTTATCAGGCGATAGCACTCCTCTTTGTTGGCGGGTTTTCCAGGTTTCAGTAGAAGGACCACTCTTCCGATTTTCCACACATCAGGTATTTGAAGAGTGGTCAGCAACAGGTTGAGGAAATTGGTGAGTAAGCTTACTTCAGTCGAGCCTAGATGCTTTAGCATCAGCGTGTGGATTCCATCAGGGTCAGTGGATTTGGACGATTTCGTCTTATTGATGACACACTGAACCTCCTCATCGGTGAAAGTAAGTGGTGCGCAGTCTTTTTATTCCTTTATTTTATTACTTTGAATTTGTCAAAAACTTTTGATACAGTCAACCACACAACGCTGAGGGTGTCCTCTACATGCTACTGCTTAATTTCAATTTCTCGAAATTACTCCATCCACCGAAGGGAATTGATAACGCTGATGATAACGAAGTCGGATAATGGAATGAATGGAACCGACTATCTCACCAACGTTACTCGTTTCTTTTATGCACGGAACCGTACATTCTGCTCCATTTGGTTCCTTAGATTCAAACATCTACGCATAGCAGGAGAGAGAGAGAGAGTTGCCTAGCAAATATATAGTAAATCTTACCCAATTTCCCTCTGGATCCTAAAGCAGGTATAACTCTAACTTATCCAGAATCCACCAAGATATACCAAATATATGTGTTGTATGTAACCTACTTCCAACCAGACCCTGATCTAACACCCATTTCCCTATGTCCGACCCCGTTCTTCGGAATTCCATTACACAATTTTGATGGCAATTAACTTGCGCCTTGCTACCCAAACAATGACTGCATAACCGTTACAAAAACAACAGCGATATAAAAACAAAACTTAATTTTTCCAATTTTTTAAATGTATGTTTTGTTATATTGAATTATCCCTGTCTTTTGAGACTACGATTTCTTACTCAATTACTGCGTCCATTTCGATTTGCCAAAACACGAATACGATGTGTTTCCATTGCGTCTTCTGTCCTTATTGCGGGTATTATTTTGTCCCAGTTCGTCTACGGCTGCTGTTAACGGTTTTACGTCCTTTCTTATGTTTAGTGCTCCTTATATGGCGGACAACGGTGAACTTCAAATTAGATATGCGTACCCTCTTTCGGCTACCAGTTTGCCCCACAGGTTTGGTTACGGTTGTACTAGTAGGAGTTGTTGAATTACTGGCTGATGTGGTTGTGTTTTGAGCATTCGAGTAATTAACGACACATACGCCAACAATTAGAAGGCAAAATGAAACTAGATAAAACCTCATTTTGATAATGACTACAAGAATACCATCGAATCTTCGCCTTTATATAACCATAAAATTGTTTACTTATTTTCAAGAAGTGTTTTACGGGTTTAGCGCTGATGAAACAGTTGTTTTAAAAAAATGTTTCTATTGCCAATATTTGAAAAGTATGCAAATACTTTCGAACATATACGGAAATGTTCAAACATTGCAAAATTATTTAGAAATATTTGCAAAGTAAGTATGTGTAAAATATTCGAGTAAAACTCAATACGCAAAATACTGAAAATATTCCACCGAAGAACCGTTTTCTTTAGTGAGATGGATTTTCCACTTGCTTCAAAGTGCACAGCACCACCAAAGCTCTTAACGTCATTAAGGCCCAGATAATTTATGGCAATAACTAAACATCATTTTATGAGGGAGTGTCCGTCTACTTTGAACTAGTCAAAAACTTTTAACACATTTAACCACGCAACGCTAAGGGTGTCCTCTACATGATACTGTTTAATTTTAATGTCTCAAAATTCCCCCAACCACCGATGGAAATTGATGACGCTGATGATATTGACGTCTGTTAAAGGAATAAATGAAACCGACTGTCTCACCAACGTTACTCGTTTCTTTTCTGCAAGGAGTCATACCCTCTGCTCTACCTAGATACTTATACTCAAACACCCACCCATGGCAGAGGGACTAGAGTTACCTAGTCCTGCTGAATACTTTAGCTGAGTGCAGTTGAACTGTAACTTTTGCATGTAATGAGCTGCGAATAACTCTAACCAGACTCTGATCGAACTTTTTCTCTATGTCCGACCCGTTGAAACAGCAGGGTTACTGGGAAATCCGCTAAGCAATTTTGATGACACCCAAAAATGTCTACATATATAACCGGTACAACAACAGTGATACAAAAACGAACCTCATTTTTTCAATTGTTTTTATGATATAATTATCAAACAGAACATTGTATTATTATTAATATTAAGAACATGTATTATGTTAAACAGAGGAAGTGTATACATATAAATTTATAATTTCGTTATATTAAATTATCCCCGCCTTTTGAGATTACGATTTTTTACTCCATTACTGCGTTTATTTCGATTTGACGAAACACGATTACGATTTCCATTGCGTCTTCTGTTCTTATTGCGGGTATTACTTGTTCCATTTCGTCTTCGCCTATTTGTACGGCTGCTGTTAGCAGTTTTACGTCCATTCTTCTTTTTGGTACGCCTTATGTGGCGGACAACGGTAAACTTCAAATTAGATATGCGTACCCTCTTTCGGCTACCAGTTTGTGTAGGTGTGGTTAAGGAAGTACTAGTAGGAGATGTTGAGTTACTAAGTGATGTTGTCGTGTTTTGAGCGTTCGAGTATTTAACGAAGCATACGCCAACAATTAGAAGGCAAAATGAAACTAGATAAAACCTCATTTTGATAATGACTACATGAATACCGTCGAATCTTCGTCTTTATATAACCATAAAATTGTTTATTTATTTTCAAGAAATGTTTTACGGGTTTTGCTCCGACGAAACAGTTGCTTAAAAAAATGTTTACATAGCCAATATTTGAAAAGTATGCAAATACTTTCGAACATATACGAAAGTGATCAAACATTGCGAATTTGTTTTATAAATACGAGTATTAGCAAAGTAAGTATGTGTAAAATATTCGAACAAACTTAAAACGCAAAGTCGTCAAAATATTCCATCGAGGAACTGTCTTCTTTACTGGGATGACGGTCAAGATAATCTTCCGTTCCAAATTCAGCTAGTTTTTCCACTTGCTTCCAATTCGAAATACCCGAATCATTACGACCATCAGCCTATTTTAGTTTTTCAATACATGGAAAATAATGTTTAATTTTAATATCTCGAAATATAAAATGTGGTTTTAATAAGTCTTACCCAATTAATATCAATATTACTCTCGTTGATAAGAGTGTACAATTTCTCAAATTGCTTTCGGTTTTGCACAACTTTACCAGCCTTATTACGCCATCCGTGACGCTTCCAAATATTCATCCAAAACGCTACGGCATTTAGTAGAAATTCAGATTTCGTGTGCAAGCATAATTTGGGTATACCAACCCGTATAGCAATTTCAATAGCTTCGATAGCCGCTTCAATGTCACCAACATTTCGTGTCATGCGACCAGTTGCTGCTTCAGACACATTGCTAAAAAATTAGTGAATATATAACTAATATTACAATTCAATATTTTTAACTTTACAGAGGATGACCTTCTCGAAAATATATACCATAACCCGCCATACAGTTCCAATTACCAATATTTTCACTATGCCCACCAATATATACATTTACATAACCGTCATCGTTCACATCAAAAGTGTAATGTCCGATTTTAAGGGGCTTCGTGTTAGCAGTTACACCCAATTTCGTTACTTTTGTATCTGCTTTACGAATCTTTGGGTTAACATCTTGGCCTTCTTCCAATTGGCGTAGCACTGTTAACTTAAGAAATCATTTGTTTAAAGTAAATAGCAAGAGTATATGAATATAAGTATCTTACCAATTCCTTATCTCCATCATTATCATTAAACAACAAACTTCCAGACAATGGTTCTTCTTTTATATTTTGTGTAACTGGAGTTTCTGACGAAACAGGATTTTCCTGCTTAACAGTGTTTGCTAAAGTATTTTGCAAAACGCAAAGCTGCTGAAATTCTTTTCCACAGGACTTCTTTTCCAATTCACTACGCAAATTATTTGCTTCATGTTGGATTAAAAAATCAGTAGCTTCAGAGAGTGAGGGAAATTTTTTGAAAATTGCTCCACTAAATTTTTTTACTTGCTGTTCACATTCTGCCCAGGTAGTGTATATACCCTCCTTTCGTCCTTTGGCCACTGCGTAAAAGGGCATTGTTATGAAAATTTTAAATCACGCGCCAAGTTTTGCTTTAATTGTTAAGTGAAAGTGAAATTTTGACATTCTGAATATGAACGTCAAAAATTTACCCAGCTGAAGAGCTTTTGACAACTATAAATGTATGTATATACAGATACGTATTAAAAGAAGAGACAAATATAAAGGATTGCTGCGTACATAAAAAAATAATGAAAGTAGCAATATCTGATTTACATATTAATTGTAAAAAATCAGTAATTCTATAGTGGCACACGCATGAGGGATGGAGATAGGGAAATATTTTATTTATGCAAGTAATTAGCGAACTTAATATATACATATATCTTTCTAAAAATGTATGAAAGCTTCTACCACTATAGATAGGTATCTAAAATAAAACTCAGAAGCTCGTATAACGTATTAAATTGTAAAATGATACATATAAAAACAACCCTGCACCCACAATACCTACAAGCAGCTGATGCTTTAGTTTAAAATTTAGCTTCAAAAAATCAAAACAATTGTTGCAATTGAAACAAAAGAAGTTTTTTAATGTTAGATGCAATTTTTAGTTAAAACTTTTCAAAATTCAGGAAAAGGCATTTTTATGTCTTTTTACGCTGTGGCCCGTGGCCACAATGTAGGGATATATGACAGCTGGTATATTTTGCAAATTATGTTTAAAAATTTATACAGAAGTGGTGTATTTACTTTATCAGGGCGAAGTGTGAGGAGCAGGTAAGAGGCTTTAAAGGTGCCAAGTATAAGAAATTCAAGTCGAAATCTGAAGCCGAAGATTTTGTAAAAAATTTGAACGGGATGGTTGCGACAAATGTAACAAGTCCTACGCCGAAAGACTTTTGGCCTGATGATGAAACCTTTGAGTTAAATTCACTGGAAGATTCAGAGCTGGTAACTTTTAAATGCCAATTGAAATGATAATATAAACTAAAATAATTTAAAAAATTTACTTAGCTTGCTGCTGCTAGTGCTGTGGAATCTAGTAATAAAAGAAAGAGAGATACGCCTGATGAACTTGGAACAAAAAAGAAAAAATATCCTGAGCATGTTTCGAACTTTTGGAAACCAGTTGGTAAAATGATATTTAAGGAACTTTCCTTTGAAATTGATTCTGAGGGATACATAATTGTCTACACTGATGGCTCATGTATAAACAATGGTGGCTCTGATGCTTGTGCAGGTTTTGGAGTATATTTCGGAGAAAATCACCCATTGTAAATATTTGATCGTTTATTTTTCATTACATATCATATTTATATATAAATATTATTTTAATTTTGTTTTAGAAATGCCTCGAAGCCAGTCACCGGTCGTGTTACTAACAATGTAGGCGAAATTCAAGCGGCTATTCATGCTATTAATACAGCAAAATCATTTGGTATCGAAAAACTCTGCGTTAGTACGGATTCTCAGTTTCTTATTAATTCAATTACAATTTGGATCAAAAACTGGAAACAAAAAAATTGGCGAAAACAAAATGGGGAACCCGTAAAAAATTCTATAGACTTTAAGGAACTAGATAAATTACTTGCTGACAACAGTATTCAGGTGAAATGGGTGAGGAAAACTTGATAATAAGTATATACATGTGTTTGTTAAGTTTCTTTATTGTTTTTTAGAACTATGTAAAAGGACATGATCGTATTGTTGGAAATGAAATGGCGGATAAATTGGCTAGGGAAGGATCTGACACGTACAAACGTATGAATAACCGAAAGGAGTAGTTCTAAAATTTTAGTAAATTAGTAAACTAATTAAAATTTTGGTTGAAGAATAATGATAAAATTTCATGTTTTAAATATTTGCATAGAAAACATCTTTGACGATGTAATTTTTTTATATGACAATGTTTCAAATATTGCGTGATAAATAATGTCTTTAAATTAACATAGGGATTAAAAAATAAATCTAATAATTGTTTTATTTATTTTACCACGGATTAAGAAAAATTCTATCGAAAAATTATCGATAACTTTCTGACTAACATAAAATCTACCAGCTGATTAGTTCTAATTTTAAGTCTGTTTTGCCGGTATGTGAAAATTGTGTTTTTTGTCGAATTTTAAAAATATAAATATATTTAATATAAAGATATGATACCTGTTGCGATATACACTTTCTCATTACTGCTTCTGTTGCCTAAAGGTCACAGTTGCAGTCAATCGCCTACCAAACCTATTGTGGGTTTGCAATTAAGCAACACTGGAATGCATCGGTAATGTGGATGATTACATTTATATTTTACTTTTCATTCATTATTTACAATTATAGCGATCTTATATACACTGTTCAGTTTACTAATGCGTTATATGACAAAAGCTGTAATTACGTTCTTGAGCAGCTCCTTCCTGCTGGTGTCTACATTAGTGTTGATCAAATTGGTGATTTAAAACGATTAAAGAAGGTAAATATTAAATTGAAATAAAGTCCGTATTCATATTATTTTCAACATATTTGTATTCAATAGTTAAATGGCATTTTTCCGGAATTCGTTGATATTGAAGCGCCAACAGAGAAATCTAAATCTTTTACTATCATGTTAAACGGTGAACCACAATCAACGGATGCAATTAAATTGCCCATACATTATCGCTACCATGCTCCGAGTAAAAAACAAAAGTACGAAAATGCAAGTATTTATTTATTATTTCTTATCTTAAAAGTAGTACTATTTTTTAGTAAATTCGCCACTGTTGAGATACCCATTCCGAAATTGTATATAAAGTGCAAAACGCTTGAAGACAACTCTATTGAAGAATTTTTGGAGACAGCATCTAAATATAATTATTGCCTAAATGAACGTAGCATAAGTTTTGAAACCAAAATTAACGAAAATAATAGTAATTCATCTCCAAAATCAAATCTTGCTGTATACGACAATTGTGACTGGTATTTAGTTGACGTTCATTTCCAACTTAAAACGGATTTACGAGCTGACATACCTATAGGAAATGAAAAGGCTTTTCCTCCTATTTTATATGCTACAATAATTATAAGTTGGATTATATCGTTATATACAGTGTTTCGCACACATGCTATACCTCGACGCATTAACTATAAATTAGAAGAACAACGAGTTTTGCAAAACAAAATGAAGTAACAATTATATACCAGTTATATGTATGTTTAACTATTAGTGCATTTTACTTTTCAGTACAGCATTCTGAAAACATTTTCCAAAGCTTTTCAAGTACATATATTTAATAATAAGTTTATCTACAAGTTAAAGATAAATAACAGTAATAAAAATATACATATTACATATTAATTAAAAAAAATATTGTTTTTCTAAATCATTTTTCCGTCCAATATATAGTTCGGATGTGGCTGTTGTTGTCGGACAAGACTTTGCTTCTCAATTTTCTAATTTACTATTTTAAAAGTAGGACCTATTATACAAATTTATTCTTTTTTGTATTATTTCGTTTTTTAGCAAAATCCAAGAAAGACGAAATTATCGCGTTGTTTTTAAATCTATGTCGATACCCTCAGCACACTCTTGAAATGCGTGCTTTTATAAAAGCATGTACCTGAGAGGTTTACTTTCGCGATCGACTTTTATTGCCCCAACATTAGCTAAAAATATGAACAAAATGTGTATTTCGGCTGCACTGAAGCAATACGCACAAGAAGCTAAATAAGTACTTTTAGAGCTTACAATGGTCAGTGTAGATGGCGATAAGTAGCCGGAGTTTGTCTCTTTGGAGGTTGATTATATTTTTCAACCTTTTAAGGTTGTAACTACCCATTAGCAACTTGGCATGGTGCATGCCTAGGAGTTGTTGCCAATGCTTCTCCCTACCCACTGTTTCATCATTGCGGAGTAGTAACTCTACACACCGACTTACAGCAAAGACCTCTTCCTAGAATATGCTCGGAAAACTATCCATAGGTATGGAGAGTTTTGTGCGTGTCCCTGCGACCCCTGCGCCAATTACCTCCGACATTTTCGAGCCGTTGTTGCACCACTTGATTGTACCGCCCCTAAGCAGTAGCTCGAGAGCGGAATCGGCTTTACTGCTGAGGGTAACCTTAAACTTCCTGGCAAAGTTAAACATTTTGGTAATGCTATCTCTTAGGGGGAAGAGCCAGTGGTATTTCGCCACTTAGATTTTTCATTCGTTGGGAAGGGCTTACCTTACCAGTCGAGTCATTGCATTACAATTCCCATGGCAGCCGGTTCTACGCACCGGAATTGGCCCGGATTTTATCCAGCCAAGGGCTGTTTTTCGGCAATCTTACCCCGTTTGAATCGGTGAGTAGGTATTAATCTAAGTCATTGCAAGCTTCGGTATTTAAAGTCCTACCTATGTCTGCGGTGCTTTCGAAATCTAAGCCACCGCTCCATTTATGATAATTGGTCGCACAACCATTGTGTACAAACATTTGACAATCTTTGGCTTGCAGCCCCAGGATCTACCAACAAGCCGATTGTGCACCATAAGTGCCTTCGTAGCTTTGACCATGGTTAGATCAACATGCTGCTTCCATTTCAGAGTGTAATCCAGCATTAGGCCAAGATATTTGACCATATTAGTAATTTCTGTCTCTCTGGCCCCGAGTGTTAGGTTCCTGAAGTCAGGCAGAATCCTGGGTCTCCTAAACGGGACGACAGTCACGCAGGAGTGCCGTAACTCTCTCCTCCGCACTGGTCGTATAAGTTGCGTCACATCTTTTAGTGGCTAGTACTGTGTCAATTTTGACCTTACCCAAAGCCCAGTGCAGTCTTTGCTGCCTCTGGTATTGAGGAGACGTTTTCATAGAAGTTTCTAAAATTTACTTGCTTTGCAGAAACAAACTCCTTATTGTACGCAGTTTGGCTGCTTCTGTACTGCTATCAGTTCCCAGTACGCCTGATCTTGTTGAAGAGCTTACGTACCTTTGATCTGAGTACAGGGAGTCTACTTGACCTCCAAGGGCAGTTGTGTCCTTTGGTGATTGTCTTTAAAGAGCAGCTGCAGTGATACGCGCTTGTGATACTAAACACTGAGGAACTAGTTCGCGTATATACAGAAGAACGGACCAAAAGAACAGGCAGAGTGTCATGGCTGAATCGACTCAGCTCGTTACGCTAATAATTTATAGAGGGTTGTTGTTGTTTTTGTAGAGGCAGAAAAAATTACTGAAGTAATTTCTAGGCATGGTGCCGGGTTGACAGTTCTGGTCCGGATCCGTTGTGGTTACTTAGACCCGACTGTCGTGGGGATGCAATTATTTATATACGGTCTCCGATGTTAGACCATTGATGTCGATTTCTTCCTATCGAGCATTTTTAAGATTTTATGAGATGCAAGCAGTTCGTTATCTGTGAGAGTTTATGTTGTAGATTTCACCTAGGTTCTAGACCAAACTTTGTATGGATACTTGTTTCTTGTTCTTTAGAGATATTAATTACTATTGATATGTAGATAATGTATTTATTATATATTTCTTATATGCTATCAGTTCTTAATAATGTTGCTTTAAAGTTATCGAGTCCCAATTTACTCGGATTTAGTAATCGTAGCCTCTGTATCTTCCCTATCCTTTCAATTGACTGCGGCTTTGTGTTTGTGGGCAAATTTGTTGGATCATTCCATGGTTGTATTGTTGCCTGACCAAATATGATGAATAAAGCGTTACACACTAAATAAACGCCAGCGGTTATATAGAATACGATCCGCCACTCGCTGGGTTCCTCCTGTGACAAGAAATTTTAAAGAAAATATTATTAATAGAAAGAAAAAGAAGACTCCGAAAATTCCTATCTATACTAACCTCATTTACTACGATAGCGCCAACAACTAATGGCGCAAATAATGACAACAAATTGCCAAAACCATTCGAAATGGACATCATTGGTCCAGCGAAATTCGGCGAAAGATCCATGTGATTGACTAAATATCCACAAAACGCAGCCGCATTGAAACCCACACCGATCGTAAGCAAAGTTATAGCCGCTACACTCTCTTCACTCGTCATATAGCTCATACCAATTAGGCAAGCCATCGGTATCCATTGACCAATGGTGTTGAATAACTTTCTCCCAACTGTGGTACTCAGTATATTTCTATTGATCAGCATATCGGATATCGGGCTAACAATCAGGCATAACAGCCACATTACGAAGTATGGCAAAGCCGATAAAAGCGCATTCGAAGCGACATTTAGCTTTAGTACCGAATCCATATAGGTTGGTATTTCGGTGAGGAGTGTGTAAAAGCCCCAAGTGAAACCCGTTTGAGCTGCGATAAGGCCATAAAATGGAGCTGATGTGAATAAGGACTTCCACGGTACGGGCAAAGACTAGAGAAATAAAAAATAAGAGATAGAAGTTAAAAATTATGATAAAATAAGTATATACGAGGATAAGATTAGTTTAGTTTAAAAATATATATTTGTGTTTTAAATAGCGATATTTTGATTCGTCATAGTCTTATTTGTCCTCAATACACTGCGCTCATCGATAATTTAATTAGTTTAAAGCGTTATCTGGAGGTTCTGACTGATAAGTGACATTTTCATGTTTACAATCTAGGGAATATGATCGGATTTCACAGCTTCAATGAGTAGTTTGCCAATACGATCCTTTGTGTTATACGAAGTATGACAATTAAGTAATGAGACTGATTCCATAAAAACCGTATATTTGAAAATTATTCTACAACTCTGCCATCCCCTTCAAAGTAGCCCCATTGGGCAGCTGTACAGCGATTCCAGCGCGTTTTCCATGCTTCGTAACATTTCTGGAACGCTTCGACTGGGATGTCCGCGAGTACCCTAGTCACGGCCGCCTGGATGTCCGTAATCGACTCAAAATGGGTTCCTTTGACCACCGATTTTGTTTTAGGAAACAAAAAAGTCTCAGGGTGACATCTCGGGCGAATAAGGCAGCTGTTGCAACACGGCGATCCCTTTAGAGGCCAAATATTGGGACACGTTGAGGGCGGTGTGGCACGGCGCGTTGTCGTGATGAAGGATCCAGTTACGAGCGATGTCTGGGCGCACCCTGTTGACTCGTTTTCGCAATCTTTCGAGTACTTTGCAATAGTAGACTTGATTCACAGTTTTCCCCGGTGGAACGAATTCTTTGTTGACGATTCCACGGCTATCAAAAAAGGCAATAATCATCGTTTTCACTTTTGACTTGCTCATGCGAGCTTATTTCGGGCGGGAGGCGCGCGGAGACAACCATTGTGAGCTTGGTCCTTTGGTTTCCGGAACCAAGAGCACTATCACCATACACTCTTACAATTTTAGCGTACGTTTCCGAAGCTGTTTCGCCCAATCTGGCGTAAAATTTTATCGCGACGCGTTGCTCTTGATTTCGTTTTTCCATTTTCGTGACGAGCACTACAAACATACGTCTACTCAACTTGACGCAGCAGGCGAACTAAACAAGCTACAGCGATGGTAAATATATGAATAGAGAGGGGAGGAATGTCGGAAAAAGAAAAGGGAATCAAGGTCACAGGTTAGTACGTTTTCGTTTCGGACCTGGGCGTCATCAAATATTGTCGTTTGCTCAGGATGAAAATCTGTAAACCAATTTTGATGGTCACTGTTGAAGAAGAAACATCGCTAAATACAGCATCCCAGCGTGCTTTGATTTCACTGCGCTATTCCAAAACCAATATCGAACTCCCCACTGGTATTGCTTATTTTTCACTGCGGGGACACTGTCATTTTAAGACACGGAAAATCCGTTTTGATTGAAATTGTGGTGGTAGTCATCTACGAAAATGCTCTACACGGTAGCTAATCTTAATCCTTCATTATTTTTATACTTTTACAACATGTTGTTACAGAGTATACTAGTTTTGTACTCCTAACGGTTGTTCGTATCACCTAAAACTAATCGAGGTACTTGTAGATGTAAATGATCAGGATAACGAGACGAGATGAAACCAGAGTCTTGATCAAACTTGGTATACGAGTTCCTTAGCATAATAAAAATATAGCTCCTAAACCACTAAAGCTACAACAACAAAATTTTCCCAGTACAAATAAGAACTCCTAGCGATAATGTGAATATTGATGAAATCGGACTATAAGCCCGCTCACTCCCCATGTAACAGTACTGTTCAAAACTACTAAAAGCCCAATCAATTTTCGCCAGAGACATTTAATTTTACCCCAGAGATGGTATGAGAAGGCTTTATATGAGCTGGTGTAAAGAGTTGGACGGGACACCGCCCACTTTTTAGTGAAATCACATTTCTCGCGACCCAATCGACAGATTTTAGTACGTGGTTCTCTTTTTATATTTCTATGTCACAGTGTGAAAATTGCTATAATTCCTATAATTTTAAATTCCATTTGATTCCTTCACTTTCCAGTACCAAATGAAGTAATTATTATAAGGGGATAAAAGCGGAACCCAGTACCTAAAGTTGACTTTTGACTAGGAATATCGGTCAATGAATGGTACAATTGAAATTTAGAGAGAAACCTCTCCTGACAATAGTTACTCTGTGTAGCAAAAATGCATTGAATCGGGTCAATACTTCTCTGATCCTCCATATACCTAATACATTTCAAGATTTTCGAACAACCAGCTGATTTTACTCTATATTATTGGTGATTGTATGTGAGGTAACTTAAGGGATCGTCTCAGTCTATTTTTGTTGCATTATCGGATATTTTGAAATCGAAATTCAAATTATTACGGTCGCTACAGCGTTTCCTGTAGAAAGGGAACACAGTGGGGAACGCAGCGGAAACGCGTTTTCTCAGAATGATGTCTTTCAAAACGGTGTTTACTCTCAAAGGAAGAGTTTTGAAGAATCTAGTTCCAATTTGTAGAGAACATTTTTGGCGTCGTTCGCTATCGCGCCATGGAACTTTTATTTTTGCTTAGTCTTCCTATTATTTCTCTACGAAAAACTGTCGAAAAAAGGGCCAAATTTTATACTTTTTGTTCAAACCGCCGCCATTTTGCCAAATTTCAAAAAACAAAAAAAAACTTCAATAGCGCGGTAGCGACCTTCCTACAGATTAATAATCGATTAGTCAATTTCAACAATAAAAAAAGTTTCACGAATATCCGTGATTTTTTGGACAGTCACACTGAGACGATCCCTTAATGAAACCCAGGGAAAATTTATTATGTATTTAATACAACCCAAATTCCCATTATATGTAGTATGATTTTCGTTTTTCTAACAAACCTTTTGCCGAATATGTCGGTCAGTGTATGAGATATATAGTATACAATTTCTTGGATTTCAGAATTTCAGAATATATCTTGTATTAAGCCGACCTCTCAAAAAAGTTAAGCACTCTTTAGAAATCAAAATCAATCAAACTCTTTAACTTACCGTACTCTCCGAACCGCTGCCTGTAAGATGCTCAATATATTCACGCTCCTGTTTGGATATCACCTTTGAGTCCTTTGGCGAATCCGCACCAAAAACTAGAAACAAAATCGACCAAGCCAACGCCACAGCACCGGAAATGTAAAAAATACCCGGCCAACCCATGCTGGAGTCGAAAATGAAACCGCTTGTAGCCAAAATAATCACAGTGCCAAATTGTGCACCCGAATACACCGAAGTAGCCAAAAAGCTACGCTCCGTACGTGGCGCCCATTTGGCCAACAACGTATGTACCGATGGATAGAGAACGCCTTGCGTCAGTCCAATTAACACACGTAGAAAGCATATTACTTGCCAACTGCCGCCAGATGCTGCCCAAGGGTGCAACATTGTTATAATCGAAGCCAGCACAGTGGCAATGCCAAGTACTAGTTTGCCACCGAAACGTTTGGCGAGTAGGCCTGCAGGTACTTGCGCCACCACATAACCCCAAAAGAAGCTGCTCAGTATTAACGATTTTGTCGAGGAATCCCAGTCATAATATTCGTCGCCGGTTGTTCGAGGCTTCGTCATTGGAACAATGGCAGCGGAGATATTAACACGCAGAAAGTAGCCGAACGCCATGCCGAAGAACATCAGTAACGCCTGTACATGGCGGACGCCGAACGCATTTGCTGCAAGCAAAAAATAATTTTTGTTTTAGTTTTAAGCGTTAAATTTAAGAAATAACTTAAAATATCGATTTGCTAACAATCTTTCTTTCGGCGAAGCTTTATATTTCCCTTTAAGCGCACAAAACCGTTTTTGAGTAGCAACGGTGTGCGCTCCGTGACGAGGATATAAACCATTGTACTCGCGGCAAATGAAATTCAAAGACACTCGGTTGTTTGTTCGCAAGTTCGCTTTTGTATATATATGTATATATAAATATGTATATGTATTATTGTTGGATGTGTAAAAGCACAATAATTTCTATTTATTAACGCTCGCAGCTGAGCTCGATCCTGCTGCCGTCTATGATCTGACGTTGATCAAATTCATTTTCAGTTTTTATTGATGTCACAAGGTTTCCACTTTCAATTTTACAGAATTAATCGTACATATATTAGAGATAATGTGCGTTAATTAATATGTTTGTGTGCTAAATAGTTTGTTTTCAATTTCATGGAATTGAAAATACTAAAGATTACATTTCGCAGGGTACACACTACACCTACAAGTATGTATATAGCAATAGTTGTTTCAACTTAAGTGAGGCACTATTTGAGTTCTACTTGAAGTTAGTATGCAAATTGTGACAATAATAATTAAATTAACATTTTTTACCACTTGATCCCTGTCAGATTACGTTTACTCTTCCACCCCGTCATCATTTTCGCCTTCAGTAATACATAAAAGGTTATAATTATTTCAAAGAAAATCTCATGAGGCTAATGTAGGTTTCAACTTCTTAAAAATGATGAATAGGCCTTCTCAAGGAAAACTTGTGAAACAAACCGAAGAGGCGTAGCATCGTCCCCCAGAATGATAGACAATGTTTGATTACCAAACAATATAGCATTACATCTCGATAAGTACTTAGCCTCAGCATCGTTATCGCAAGAAAAATTTGCTTTCCTTTCTGTATTATGATTACAGTCCAAATCCGGTTCTCGTGTACTCATTGACTGATTGGGTAAGCGGATCTTAGAAAAATGGAGAATTAATAATATCGGTAAAATAGTATAGTTTTTGAAAGAAGAATTGCAGTGAAGCCAAGGATGGATTGGATGCTATATATGCGCTGACTCTTCCCCCTTAACGGGATCAAAGCTTTAAATCCCTATTCAAAAAAGTAGCTGGAAACTACAAATTTAATTATGAACAGTTCACCACACTGTTAGTTTGAGTTGAAGCCGTTCTCAATTCACGGCCACTCACAACCTTCTCGCAAGATCCCTCTGACTTGCAACTCTGGGTGCAACGAAAACGCCTACAATGGAGTACAACTCGCCAAAAGTCCATTATCTAAATTTTAAAGACCTCCGATTGAAAGTGCGCGATATAGCGAAGTGAGTTTGTAAGCATCTCAAAAGGTCGCATATCATTGGCACCGTTATATGATGTTCAAAGCATATATGTATGGTATAACGGTTACCTGGAGAAGGACTTAACGGTCATATCATAGTAGTATCATCTATCAACTCTGACACGGACACCATTTAAACTGCACAAACTGATTCGATAGAATTTGTTTTCCTAGAATGGTACAAGCTTTTTTATGTTCACTGCTATTAGGTCGTTGAAAATGTTGCCGAATTGTTTTGCGGAGTCATGAACACAACTAATTGAGTTTCACAGAATACTCACTAAAGGTTGTAAAGTCATTGAAAAACCTGCCTCGTACAAATCGTCCACCTACCTCTGTTAATCACGATAATGTCGAAAAAGTTAAAGAAACAGTGCTTTAAATTTAATATTATTTGTAGATCAACTCAATACATTTTGGTTAACTTTTTGGGGAGTTTCAACATTCATCGAACTCATGATTACTGGTGACACCAGGTGAAATCTAGCGAATGGCGCTCCGAAAACCACAAAATTTTTTGAAGACAAAGAAAGCCAGTCCAGATTGTATACCTCTTTTGGCTGAGGAACTTGTTTTAAAGGCGAAGATTAAATACTTGAATTTTTTTGTCAGTCCGGAAATATTTGCTACTTGCATATCAAGGTACGCATTACACTATAAGGGGATAGTAAAGTATTTTTTTTTTGCATTTTTTTATTTTTTTATTATATTTTATATTAATGTACAATATCTTAAGATTATTCTGTGAAAATTTGAGAGCAATTAATGCAAAATGCAATGCACTTGTAAGTCTCCGCAATGCAATGCACTTGTAAGTCTCCGCCCTCCGATTTGATTGTGAGCGGCTGTGAAATTTTAAACGTGTTTTTCTCACACTTCACTTTTTCGAAGCCGGTGAACTCTGTAGCTCAAAATCTACTGAACCGATCCTTTTGAAATTTTGCACAGTCTTTCTTCACAATTGTGAGGTAACGCTGTCGATTTTTTTTTGATATTTAATTTTAACTTATTTTTAAACAACAAAATTTCTGATTATTTTGATGAAAAATCAGTATTTTGAGTTCCAAGCGTTGTAAAAAATTGAAAAATCATTAAAAGAAAAAAAAACTCGACAGCGTTACCTGAGGAAACTTATCAACTAATCAAATTAATTTGGTTTTTTAATTTCACATGATCCAGTCATGAGTTATGAGGTTCACCGCGAATCAATTTTTTTTTGGAACGTCTGCGAAGATTTTCTCTCACCGGCTCATTTTTTAATATTTAACTTTCACAGAATATTCTTTAAATATCATAAAATTATGCTATAATTATACAAAGAAATAAATATTGATTGTATCTTTAAAAAAATTTATTGAAAATACGCTTTTTCGCTCGAATTAACTTTACTATCCCCTTAATGGAGCCTCCTCTCAGAAACCATATGAATTTTTCATCCTGTGTGGTATTTGAGTACATGAAGAATACCACGCACATACTGTTGTATATTGTTTTTATTAAAACCCGTCTGAATCTAAACTTCCAAAGTAGAGCTCGAAACATACGTATGTATGTAGTTCAAGTTAACTTCTAAACTTCCCATTAAACTCTAGTGGCTCAGCGGAGTTTCCAACCACTGTACTACATATAGTATATCTATCTTCATATACTTTAGGTATATACCGCACTGAGACAATAAAAGATTAATTGTTAAATTATCGCTAATTGACTCATATACTTGCACCACATCTATGTGTTTTTATACGCTTGCAATATGCTGCTACAGAGTATACTAGTTTTGTTCACCTAACAATTCTACATATCACCTAAAATTAAGGGAGTTAGATATGGGGTAGTCGAAAAAGTCGTTTCGTATTTTGTCAATAGAAGTCGTTGCAGTCATAACCAAAAAAAATTAAATTTGAGGAAGTTGAAAAAAAGTTACGGCTGTTCAAAAATGAGTGAAAATAATGAAGAAATTCGCTATATTTTAAAATGTTTGCATAAAAGAGGGAAGAATACTACTCAAACCACCAATGAAATTTGTAAAGTTGTACGGACGACGATGCATGTATGCAGTTCGTGTAGCACAACAATAGTTCGTTCGCTTCCGTTCTGGAAAAATCGATGTGAAAGATGCACCTCGCTCTGGTCGACCTATCGTCGAAAAGGTCTATGAAATTATGGAAAAGATTGACCAGGACCGTCAAATAAGCAGCCATGACATCGCTAAGGAACTTAACATTCATCGTCAAAAGATTTTTAATCATTTAAAAAAGGCTGGCTACAAAAAGAAGCTCGATGTTTGGGTACCACATAAATTGTCTGTGAAAAATTTTATGGATCGAATTAACATCTGCCATTCTTTGCTGAAACGAAATGAAATCGAACCATTTCTGAAGCGAATGGTAACAGGAGACGAAAAGTGGATCAAATACGATAATAATGTGCGAAAAAGGTCATGATCCAAGCTTGGTGAAGCTCAACAAAGCCAGGGTTGACGCCTCGAAAGGTTATGCTGAGTGTTTGGTGGGATTGGAAAGGAATCATCCACTATGAGCTACGCCAGCCTGCCCGAACGATTTAATCTAAATTTTACTATCAACTGATGAGATTGAAGCAAGCAATCGAAAAAAACGGCCAGAACTGATCAACAGAAAGGGCTTTGCCTTCCATCAGGACAACGCTAGACCGCACACATCTTTGTTGACTCGGCAAAAACTGGGAGAACTTGGCTTGGGAATTTTGATGCATCCACCATATAGCCCTGACCTTGCACCATCGGACTATCATTTGTTTCGGTCAATACAGAACTCCCTTAATGGAGTAAAGTTGGCTTCAAGAGAAGCCTGTGAAAATTACTTCTCGCAGTTTTTCGCCTAGAAGCCAGAAAAGTTTTACGCTGATGGAATAATGTCTCTAGCGGAAAAATGGTAAAAAGTGGTCGATCTAAATGGTACAAATTTGGTTCATTAAAGTTCATTATAAATATAAAAAAATAGACTTTTTCGACTACCCAATATACATATATAAAATTGCTTAGGTTCCGATCTCCGGCTTGACGTTTTACTCTTTAAGGTATTTCCCTGGGTTTGATTCTTGCAAGTTGCAAGAGTATAAAATGTTCGGTTGCATCCGAACATAGCCCTTCCTTACTTGTTATATATAACGTGAATCTATATGTCCATAAGTTTATTATGTTTGTTTAACTGCACGCTTATACCATTTATTAGTGCAGTATATATTTTATAGCTGAGATTGTAGATTACCGAAGTAACATGTCCTTAATTATGTCTCAATTGATAACAGTGATTACTTCATTGGTGAGTGCAAACTCGAAACTGCAATAATTCATTTTTTATTAAATACTATCAAGGTCAATGACATTGGCGCATCACTCAACTGTGGCTTCAGCTCAGCAGACACGCTAGGTGTTTGTAAGTTTTATAACTTTACTCATCGCAGACTCATTGCACATTTCTTCATTTGTATATGGATTATATATTATTACGTCAATTAACAAATCTGTGTGTGTGAACGTACATGTGTCGCTACTTACCAAAGGCAATTCATATACTATATTGAGGGACTTGAAAATATTCTTTCATGCTTTTATATAATTGTTACAGTTTTGATTAAATTCTTTGTCTGGAGACAGCGTTAGCTCGTGTCATCAGCCACATAGTTTAGTACCTTGAATAACAGGAACAAAAACCCAGATAGCGTAGACCTTTTGGAGGTGGAGTTGAAGTGGTTGGTAATGAGGAAAGGCTTTTAATTTTAATAACTCGTGAAAAGGAGTAATTTGAGTAGAGAAATTTTGACTTCCTGGCCTTCGAAAATCAGTTAATGTGCTAGGCTTATTAGGTATAATTAGATTTTTGGAATTTTTGAAAGAGAGACGCCGCATTTCACGCCTACTGACTTTTATGTTATCCATTTTAAAATCAGAAAATGGAATTATGCGTGGAGTAGGCGAGCTACTAGTTCTCTTCTTCGATTTTTCTTATTTTCACTATTGCTACAAAGCTCTAATCGCTTACAAGATATATAAACCCATTAGAGTGCTCACTTAAAAAATACCTGACCTACCTCATTGAGATACTCTAAGCAAAAGACCTAATAATCGTTTTATTTACTCCATTAACAATATCATTAATTTAGATATCTCAGTAGACGGTGAGACATATTTTAGATGTTGCCGTCAGTATGTAATTTGTGAAGCACCGCCCTACTCCACCCTTTTAGAGGTGAAATGTAAAGTATCGTACAAACCACAAAAGTTATGTCAATAAGAATTAGTGGGAACACAGTTTTTAATATTTCAATATAATATAATAATCATGTTTGCTATCTAATTTACAGAACTTTCAAATACTTTTGATATTGTTCGAAAATCGGTAATAAATTTTGCTTTACAACAAATGTCTCGGAAAAAACAACAACAATAGCGAAATAATCAGTTTTCAAAAGTGCAATCGGTCCATCCTTCCACTGATTTCTTCATAGTGCATAAAATTATTCTCGCCTCTCCAGTTGACATTTTGTCATATACTAGGGCTCAATATGTGTGCTAACTCAAAAATATTTCATAAGTTTACATATTTCGCTTTCCATAATATCTATAAGCTCATATTTTTCACTAGACCTCATATAACGAATTTCTGGATTAACATTTCTCTAAACGAATGCCATATGTACGGTTTCGGTTATATTTTTGGTTATACTACCAGATATATTGTAATATTAGGTTGTCAAATAACTCCCTTCCCTTTCGCCTTTTCGTAGCTTTGAATTACGTGCCTATGTATAAAGCGCTACAGAGCTCGGATTTGGTAATACTATACATCTTTGAAAGGTCTTGACATAACCTACAAAACGACGCTATGCATGATTAGTTTGGATATTGCGTTCAACAGTAAAAGACGTGTAAACATGGAGTTCACTAACGCCGAAATTCGCGCTATTTTTAAGTTTTCCTTCGTTAAAGGCAATTCCGCTAGAGAGACTTTCCGTGAGATTAATGTTGTTTTGGGGGATGGTACTCTATCGCTTCGAACTGCGGAGGAATGGTTTCGACGATTCAGAGCGGGTGAAAACGACACCATGGATAAGCCAGCCGGCGGAAGACCAGTGACGACGGATCGGTATCGGGGAAAACATCGAGTTAGACCGACATGTGGCATCTCGTGACATCGCCCAGAAGATAGAAGTTAGTCACCAAACTATTTTAAATAATCTGCAGAAGGCTGGTTACACAAAAAAGCTTGATACTTTGGTGTCGCATGATTTGACGCAAAAAAAAACCTTCTGGACCGAACACGACCCATTTTTGAAGCGGATGGTGACTGGCGACGAAAAATGGATCACATACGACAATATCGAGCGAAAACGGTCGTGGTCGAAGGCCGGTGAATCGTCTGGATTGGAAGGGGATCATCCACTATAAGCTGCTCCCATATGGCCAGACGCCTAACTCTACCACCTATGTACTGCGAACAACTTGACCGCTTGAAGCAGGCGATCGACCAGAAGCGTCCAGAATTGGTCAACAGGAAGGGTGTGGTGTTCCATCAGGACAACGTCAGACCACACACTTAGTTGATGACTCGTCAGAAGCTACGGAAGCTCGGATGGGAGGTTTTATCGCATCCACTATATAGCCCGGACATAGCACCAAGCGATTACCACCTGTTCTTGTCCATGGCGAACGCCCTTGTTGATGTAAAGTTGAACTCAAAAGAGGCTTGTGAAAAGTGGCTGTCCGTGTTCTTCGCAAATATCCGACGTTTTTTGGCTGTAATTTTTTTTAATGAAAAACTTTGATTCTGCTTGTGGATTATTTTTATTTGGTCTTTTAATTTTTCTTACAATACCATGTAAATGGCCGCCGTCACAGTTGATTGTCATTTGAGCCCTTTTTATGCCATTTTCCATCACTTTGGACAGAACTTCCGGCGATAGGTCCTCACATTCTTGACGGATATTGTCTTTAGGAGCTGCAAGGCACGTCGTCTGGTCGATGTCGACGGCGCTTCCATGACATCCTCGGCAACAGCAGCAATATTCTCTGCAGAACGGCTACTCCGGGGTCTGCCACGCCTGGCAGCATCTCGTGTTGTGTCAGTCTCTTCGAGGCGAGCGGCTAAACGTCGCAGTGTTTCACCAGTAGGCGTCGGACGGCCAGGAAATCTGCGACGAAATTCACGTTGTGCCAAAGTCACCAACCGATTATTGGTCAAATAAATAGTCACCAATAACCCGCGTTCTGCAGCAGTGTAGCGTACCATTGTTTATTTACGTGTATATCGCATGTGTTTACTACACAAATGTCAAAACAGAACTGACATTAGAGGTCAATTGCAAAATTTATAGCATCTTCTGATAGGAGGATTACGTTTGCGCCACCCTATATTTATCGACAACAAGTCGCGCGTGTGTAAAAATTTTTCAGCAGTCTTACGTGGCGTATGAGTAACCGCCTTTTCATGAACTCTTCATTAAGAGCTGAACATTGCATTGAACAGGGACCGAGCATGACCCAACGCATTATGTGCAGCAAATCAAAATTAAAGTGCATATAAATATAATTATAACTTAAAAGTCAATTACATACAGCATTATCTAATGTATTCAAAACAGCGTAAACATTATCAATGCTTTTTTCAATTTTATTATCGTAATCGATAAGGTTGGGAAAATTTTCATGAGAATTATCAAAATGCAAATCGGTCATGCTTTTTTTTCTATTGTTAAGGTTAAAAGTATAACTGGGTAATTTTTATTTTTTTTTTTTGAAGTTAATAAAGGACATTATCACGATTGTTAAGCTTTTGATAAAATAATATGATATTAAAAAAATATCACACCATTAATATATCGATGTACTGCATTACTTTTAGACAGACATTTTTTTATGAACGCACAACAATTAATTTTGATTGGACTCACACTTCCATAGTCAAGGTAAAAAGTGGCAATCAAAGTACACGCGCGCGTCTTTACTTGAAACCAAAAATTTGTTTATTTAATAAGATAAGAATCTCTAGTTGGGAAATAGATTTGCTCTCACATACTTATATGCACTTACATACATACATATATAATGAAATAAATTAAAACGCATATGTTTTATAATTAATTTACATACTTGTAAATGAATACTTGGGAATAATCGATTTACAATATAAACATTAAACACAATTTATTCTTATTTCTATTATCAACGAACACGCTAGTCGTCATAGCATCAGTATGTCACACTTTTTACTACTTCTCTAGCTAATTAAGATATTAAAATTGCACTTATAATACACTTAAAACTATTTGTTTATTGTCTGGGGTATTCAATTCAATTCCATTCAATTCAATTCAAGCAGTTAATACGGAATTTTTCTATCTCGAAACAAGTTCTATTTCAAAAAAATACAATATATAGATTTTTCGGAATTTTATTGACCTTTTTTTCTACTGCGTACTACTTGGTTGATCTCTCATTGAGACAACTGTTATTTACTTTACCAAAGTCTTGGAGTAGATCCATGATAGCCAATTGATATCGTTCAAGAGACTGATAAAGCAGGATGAGTGGAAATAAGTGGCATCTCGTTAACGCCGGAAATTGATTAAATCTACATATTCTCACGAGTTTTTCAATAGGATAGATGTTACAAAAGTAGACCGATACGGACAGCAAACGACGCCATAATTTTTCCCGCTCTTTTGATATTTCTTCTCAGTAAAGTTTGCTATTTTATCATGGAAAAATGTACGATTCAACAACAAGTTGAAATTATAAAAATCTGCTACCGAAATTCGGAGTCCGTGGCCTCAACTTTAAGAGGCAACGCCCAATTTATGGTCGTCATAATTGTTCTATCAGACCAACAATTGAGCATCTAGTGGAAAAATTTGAATCCACAGGCACAGTACAAAATGTTCACGTGCCAGTGAGACAAAGAAGTGTGCATTGTGTCGAGCGCATCAATTGAGGAAGACCCAAATCATTCTCTCACACGTCGTTCTCAAGCGTTGGGCATCTCTGTGACGTCGTTGTAGCGAGTTTTACGCAAATATCCTGGCCTACATCCTTACGAGATCAAACTGACGCAAGAACTGAAGCCGCTTGACTACCAGAATCGTCGTATGTTCGTGAAATGAGCAGAGCAACAACTTGATAATCCCGATTTTCACCGAAAAATCATCTTCAGCGATGAGGCTCATTTTTGGCTGAATGGTTTCGCCTATAAGCAAAATATGCGTTATTGGTCGGACAGAAATCCACACATACTCCATGAGGCACCATTGAATCCCGAAAAAATACGGTTTGGTGCGGTTTATGGGCCGGTGGTGTCTTTGGGCCGTGCTTCTTCCGATGATCAAGAGCGGCACATTACTGTGAATGAGAATCGCTACCGCTCAAACTGAACAATCAGAATCAAGCGCTTGAGTGGAAAACTTTTTCATTTGACGAGTTATCTTTGGCATGTTTTATTGCTCAAAACAGCGGTGAAATTTCCGGAAAAAATTTTTCAGATCGAATCACTATAGCATAAAGCTGCTATACAAACTGACAGAAAAAATAAAGTTCTTGTAAGGCATTTTTTTGTAGTTAAAGGGAATGTTTTTTCTTGTTTTTATTTTAAATTTAGCAAAGATTTGTTGCATCCTTCTAATGCTTTCAATACTCCTCCTCTTCCCCGTGACTAATAAAGAACTCTATAAAAGAAAATAACGACTTTATCTAGTTGAAGAATTTTAATGGCTATCACGCATTTCCATAAAATTCTCTTATGAACACTTTATATATGGTAAATTTAAATTCTCATAAAAACTCGTATTTGCACACTTTTTAATTATGGCTTTGTATATCTACTAAGCATTTAGTATTTATTTTTTTATATATATGTATGTGTGTTAGTAGATGTGTAAGTAAAATTCTTACGTTTTTCATTCTCAGCCAGGGATCCCTGCACATTCATGGATTTTTTAAAGCCCATTATCTTCAAGTTAGTCTCTTTTATGCTGGTAATACACACACTGTCTATATTTGCCACAATATAATATTTTATTGCTTAATTTTGTTTTATCACCGTGGCTTTAAATGCTTCAATCTCACGCTAAAACAAACTTCGACGCGACTAAAGTTGAGATCACAGTTATTCAACCGCACTTTATTTATAGACTACTAAGTATATACATATGTATAATACTTCGGGAGCAAATTTCTAACTCACCACATCTTTGGAGGGCGTCACTGAGCGACTAAAACCCTAACCGTGCACTTGACTTAATTTATAACGATAACAGGTCTGTAGTTAGATCGGTACATACATGTGCACATGCAGTTAGTACTCATACTCGTTTGTTTATCTTAAGCATATCAAAACGTAGTGATTAAGTTATAACTTCGTCATATTTTAAAGGGGATCGTTGCAATCGTAGTACAGCCAGATTGCGTTGACTCTCACAAACCGGATGTGCGTACTCAGTTAAAAAATGATGTGTGAATACATAATTGGCACTTCTGCACTTGGTTAGAGGCCTGCCTCCTCCAAATGGAAGATCGATTTTGGTATAATCCGTCTCACGTTCAGTTTGGTTTAACTTACTAGGCGTGTTTAAAAAGTAAAGTCTTATTCGAATTGCGTGGGTCATGTTAATTCTAATTTAAAATATACCGTGTATTTATCCTATGTAATTCATCATATCTTCATAATTGTAACTATGTATGGGATCTATAACTATATTAACGATTCGTTTTAAAATTTTGCAAAGTAACCAAATGTCCCTTATCTGGGTGCCCGGTCACAAAGCTATAGCTCCGCAGCATCCACTAAGATGGTAGCACCTGAACTCTTCACTGGGGTGGGTCCGCTTTTACACTGGACACTGCAAACTGAGAAAGCAACTACGCAACATGGGCCTAGCTTCCTGCGTAGATTGCCGGTTCTGCGAGAGGGAGCCTGAGACACCAGAATACCTGCTAATCGACTGCACAGAAGTCTGCAGACGCAGGTGAAAGGCCCTTGGATGCTTGTTTCCAAATAGGGATCAGATCGCTTCGCTGGCACACAGCATAATATTGGACTTTGTGGATGTGTTGGGACTAGGTGAGTATTTGTGATTCAGGAGAGGGCACAATAGACCTAAGGCCGCGGTGCATTTCTCGTTTATCAATCAATTGTCCATCTAAAGCTGCAACATTATTCCTTTTTCTGGCAATTTACGGATTTTTTCCCTAAAGAACTCCGCCAGCTCGATGGCCAATAATGAACCGAGCTAATTTTTTTTTACC
Organism: Bactrocera zonata; assembly: GCA_037783105.1. Classification (NCBI taxonomy): domain Eukaryota; kingdom Metazoa; phylum Arthropoda; class Insecta; order Diptera; family Tephritidae; genus Bactrocera; species Bactrocera zonata. The sequence goes on from JBAWJQ010002097.1 coordinate 130,200, forward strand.
TATACTGAGGCTGGATTGTTATGATGGAAAATTATTGCCTCGTGTCTAGTTGCACAATTCTTCAGTTTTTTCATCACTCAGTCACAATTCGATGCAAATTTAACAACTTGGGTGTTTGAGAATCCGAAAGATTTTGCGAGCTCTTCTTGGATTTTGCGTTCAATTTTGCGATTAAAATAAAATAAAGTCTTATAATAAAGCCGAAAAGATGCCAAATGGGATCCACAGTCCGTACATTCCACTGATAAAAATATTGAAGAAAACCAAAAATTGTTAAAGTTTTCAAGCATAAACGGCCGATACTGCTGCAATTTCATGCTCGATATTCGTACGAAGTTCATCAATCGTTGCTGGCTTTAGACCATAGACTTGATGTAGCCCCACAGAAAATAAACTAACGGCGTCAAATCGCACGTCCGAGGCGGCCAATTGACTGGACCATTTCGTGAGGTAACACGTTCACGAAACTTGGTTTTCAATAAATCGGTTGTGACATTCGTTTTGTGGCTTGTGGCGCCGTCCTGTTGGAACTAACATACTGTCCAAGTCCATATCATCCAATTCGGTCCAAAAATATTCGGTTACCATTGAGCGGTAGCGATTGCCATTCACACTAATTTTTATAGCGTTCTTATTAAGAACTTGCTCTTAAAGTTGAGGCCACTGACTCCTGTATATCTTTCCATGATCAAATGGCAAATCTTAATGAAGAGAAATGTCAAAAGAGCGGAAAAAATATGGCGTCGTCTGCTGTCCCCATCGGTCTACTTTTCAAAGACCCTATATACATTTCTTAAAGGTCAGAATGATGAGACGAGTTGAAATCCGAGTGACTGGCTGTCTGTCCGTCGATCCGTATAAGCATAAATTTGAGTACAAATTGAGATATCTTGATGGCATTTCAAATGGGTTATAACTAAACAACAAATTAGGACACGACACTGTACTTTAGTACAAAGGATGATCAGTGAATGACTTCTGCGAGTTGAAACTTTTCAAAAAAACATACATTTCTCACAATCCATATAAGCTACATGGACCAAACTTGCTAAGGAGTAAATATTGTGACACCCCCATATAAGTATGTACATATGTACATACATACATAATAAAAAGGGGTTGAAATCAAACGATAAGAAGAAAGGGTGGATGTTGTATTTTCCATATAACAGTTATTCTCTCCTCACTTCCTTTTTTAAAATAATTACACTACTCAACAAAACGGAATGAAAAAATGGCAACTGATGTACCAACAGGACTGTGGGATACTATCATTTAGGTTTTAGTAATTACTGAAAATTATCGTATTAAGAGGAATTTTCGTAGATGATATAACAAAACGAACGCTATAATGGAATTTCAATGAAAAATATTGAAAAAATTCCATCATTTCGGATATTGAAAAATTTTCAGACTTTCGAAGATGGCTTAAGTTTTTCAGTCGAATCGACCAAGTTAGTATCTTACTCAAATTTTACTCAAATTGAGTTGTAAAACTATACCAGAGATGTTACTTCTTTTCAATTATACATGGTATGAATGAGATACTTATAATTATTTTACTATTTTTTTATTTATTTTAAGTGCTATAACAAGTATCAATTATATTTATAAAAAAAAACTAAATAAATACCTTTATTTTAACCATTAGTAAATAATTAATAATTTGCTGTAAAGATAGTACATTTTCACAATGTTTATAGAGCAACACTAAATGCGACTCTGTGTATAACAGCTGGCATTGCATATTCTGCATTGAAAATTTTCAGAAAAACTAGTGAAAACATTGAGCTCATTTATAAATATACATCTATTACTTGTTGTACATAATAATAAAAATTTTCAAATATCATAATTATAAAATTTGAAAGAAGAAAATTTGATTGTGTTTTCATACAATGTCCCTTAATTCGGGCTGCACTGAAAATGAGCGTAATAAAATACCAAGGATCATGACCTTCCGTCCCAGCTACGAGGAATTCAAGAATTTCTCAAGTTATGTCGAATACATGGAAAGTCGTGGTGCAAACTTAGCCGGACTAGCGAAGATTATACCACCACCAGAATGGGTGCCACGGAAATCCGGTTATAATATAGACAATATAAATATGACAATACCCGCACCAATTTGTCAAGTAGTATCAGGTAAACAAAATGCAACCACAAATTTGCACCTTTTATTTTTCATTTTCGCTTAACTTAATTTTACAGGTAAACAAGGTGAATATCAGCAAATCAATGTGCAGAAACGTTCTATGACTTTGCGACAATTTAAAGAAATGGCTGAGTCGGAACGTTATCAAACGCCACGACATTTTGACTACGATGATTTAGAACGAAAGTATTGGAAAAATGTAACATATATAGCACCATTTTATGCGGCTGATGTAAAAGGTTCCTTAAGTGATCCGGATTTGCGAATTTGGAATATAAATTGTTTAGACACAATACTGAATTATGTGAACACAGATTACGGTATTGAAATTGATGGCGTAAATACGGCTTATTTGTATTTTGGGATGTGGAAGAGCTCTTTTGCCTGGCATACAGAAGATATGGATTTATATTCAATAAACTACCTCCATTTTGGTGCACCAAAGACTTGGTATGCAATACCACCCGCATATGGTCGGAGATTAGAAAAGTTGGCGAATAGACTTTTCTATGAAAACTATCAAAATTGTAACGCATTTCTGCGTCACAAAATGACACTGATAAGCCCACAAGTATTACGACAGAATAAAATACCGTTCAATAAAGTAACACAAGAAGCTGGAGAAATTATGATAACATTTCCTTTTGGCTACCATGCTGGTTTCAATCATGGTTTTAATGGCGCAGAGTCAACTAATTTCGGTTCTAAGCGTTGGATTGAGTATGGCAAGCGTGCCAGCATTTGTAATTGTCGGAAGGATATGGTGAAAATATCAATGGAAACATTTGTGCAGCGATTTCAGCCAGAACGTTATGAAAACTGGCTAAAAGGTATCGACTATGGTTGTCATCCAGAAGAACCTGGGAAAATTTGCGCTGCACCACCACCCACAATCAACAAATATTACTATTCTAAGAGGTAAGAAGAAGGTTTTGCATTTTATATTTTTATTTTGATAAATGTAACGTATTTTTACTATATGCAGAAGACAGTCTGAATCATTGGAGTCGGTGGCATCACAAAGCTCAACGTCAAAAGCTAAGGATTCTAAACAAAAGCGTGGTTGTAGCTCACTTGCTGTGCCAGAAGACCCCACCACCAATGCGTGTTTTGCCAAAGTGCCGAAAATTATATTAACGAAAATAGATAGTGCTAGCAGCAAAAATTTAGATTTTAATGCCATAGCAGTGGTGCGGCTTAAAAAACTTTGGAATAACATACCATGTGAAAAGGAAGGAAAGAATCTGCTAACCAACGGCATAATCAAAAATACCAAAAGGATGCGTTTTCAAACGAAAACTATAAAGCTAGATGATGAGGACTAGTCTCAAGTTAGATTTTTATTTTATCTAACATTACTTTGATTATTTATTTTTTATACCTATAAACATAAGGAATGATTTGCTATGCCATTAGACTGACGTCACCTCGATTGGATTGGTAAATATGTCAGCAGTTCTAACAAAGCCGCATCTGTAACGGTGAAAAATGCTGTAAATGCTACAAACGCCTTTACATTAATCGAGCTTTTTGATATAATATTAATATATTTCGTGTTTGTATGTAGTGCTATATGCAACTGCTGACATTTATCCATAATGGTTAGTGATTTGTAGCACTAGAATTAACACTAATTAATTTTACGTTTATATGTAATTGTCAATTTCTTTTTATTTTATTCCATTTGTTAAACAAATCTGCAATTGCGGGCAAAATATAATTTATTTCTAAAAGGATGTTCACATAGTCTAGTCTTGGCATTACTTTTCGCTATAATCGATGGCCATACAAAATTCTCCATTTTGAGGAATATTTTATATTTTCTAATATTAAATAACATACTTTACTTTACCTTTTTAACACACTTTTTTGATTTTTTGGACTCTGTGAATTTTCTACGAGTTATTATTTATATGTTGTATTTAGATTTAATAAAAATATATATGTTTTAACAAATGTATATTTAAATTTAGGACTTTCAAGCAGCAATCACATGATGTGACAAAACACAAAAAAAAAAAACAGTTCCAAATGTGAACATTAGTATTATGTACATACAGTGCGTCGAAATGTGTGTGTATATAACGAAAATATTAAAATGTATGTAATTATATTACTTAATTTTTTTATTTGATGAAAGCCAAAACAAATTATACATATTTCTTATCATTAAAAATTCTTACCTAGTTAGAACGACTATATAAAATCATATATTATTTAAGGCTCTTCTCAAATCATTAATTGATTGAGTAAAACATACAAACACCAATTGACAATTTTTTCGTTTATAATTATTATTATGGGCCTATATTGAAGTAAAAAAAATGTCAAATTGTATCATAACCATTTGTTTGGTTTATTTAGCTATTAAGAGTAGTACACGTATGTATGTACTGAATTGATGGTGTTCCAAAGCTACGCATAGAATCCTGCCCGATAAAGAATGAAATTTAAGGTGCTCGGTTACTGGAGACAGTTTTTGTGTGAACGGCCCGCCATGGATTATGGCTTCTACATCTCTGAGTTTTTTTAACACTAAAAAAATTTGCAAGAGATTTGCTCAAACGAGGGTGTCGTTATCCTCCTAACTATTCAGTTTAAACATTTTTATATATAAATCTTTCATAAAAAAAGACATTAGGTTGTGTATTTCTAATAAATTAATACTCACAACTAAACTTGTGTTTGGTTCGAGAAAAACACATATGTATGTATTATATATATATAAAGTAATAAAAGTTGTAAAATAAAAACAGTGCTCAGACTTGGAGCAGTAATTGATGTCTACGTATATTATAATATTCATGTTGTCGTAGGTAATATTTGGAAATCGTAACCTATTTTATTGCAATTTATTTCAAATTTTTAGAAATTGATCAACAGTTTCGATTAATGGCTTTTTAATATAATTGAATCGATTAAGCGTTTACCAACACTGATTCATTGTGTTTATCCTTATTCTGCTGCGCCTCATGATCGCTTGTTGGAAATAAATACCTGGAAGTGCATATCGGGCAATTTTTCGCTACTCTGCTATGCATTTATGTTCGCCTGGTATTTATAATATATTTTTCCTACCTAGTACAAAAGCGAGCGCTGCTGAGCTGATTTGGTTGTGTTTGCTTGTAGTTCTCTAACTGCGCACAGGCGATCATGAAAAGTAGGAAGGTATCCAACATTCACTAGTCAGGCGTTTAACAACAATAACTCTACTATTCGTTGGAAGTAAATTCCAGACGTACATATTTGAACCCTTACATTGCATTTATGTTCGCCTGGCGTGCAGAACTCGGGTTACAAAGCAGCGAAAAACCGAAAGCGACGCCGAAATCATTGAAAAAATTCTGGGCACCCTACTACACAATAAAAATGATTGTAAAATTGCTAATTTTTTATATTTTATTATTTGCATTACATATCCAATGGATTTTATGATTAAAAACAAATAGTAAGCCCAAACAGAAATGATGCTTCGAAATCAACTGAATGACATGATTTTTGTTTGTTTGGAATATTATTGAAAAGTCAAAATATAATTAATTATTGTTTTCCAATAATTGCAAATGTCATGCGTTCAATTAGTTAACTTATTCGTATTTATTTTTGAATGTAACATGCGTTGCGTGAAGTTTGAAATTGGTTAAAATGCTAATTTAACAAAAAAAAAAAAATTAAAAAATATGAAATAATTCTCAACGCCCCTGCACGAGTTGTTTATGTGCAACTGCTGATTGAGTGTACGCACTGATTTCAGTGATTTGAGTAAAACATTTAAGCCAAATAACTATAAGTATCCTTTTGTCCTTCCATACGTTCTAGATACTCCTTTTCGATTAGAATATCAATGCATTTTTTGATCACTTGCACCTTAGGTTTGAAGCGAGACGCCAACTGATTGAGTACTTCGGTAATAAGCTGGGTGTGATTGAGCTTCTTACGCATCTTCATAATGCGCACAATGGCGGCCTGTATGAGCAGTTTGCGATCCTCTTCAATGTGTTTATGTACGGCTTCTTGCTCCACTTTGAGCTCAGTCTTAAGCGGTTGATTGATGTTAATGCGAAGCTTCTTGTTTTTATAATCCAAGAATAGCTCCATCACAGAATTGGGATTGAGTGAATTTTCATCGTCCGCACACACAAGCAGTTTGGCTTTCATCAAAATCTGCAGCACCTGTTGAAAAGTACGTATATATTGTAATTTGATGTCTTGGAATAAGTGAAATTGCAAATATTACCTGTTTTAGATTTTCTAAGCTAATTTGCGTATTTTCCTGCAATTGTTGTAAAGTGAATTTAGTTTGATCGTTGAACTGCAGCAGCACAGCCATTTGAAACGTGCTTGCTTGCAATGTATACCGATTGCGGAAACAATTGGTCACCAAATCACCTTTGCACAGATTATATAACCAATTCAGTTTGCGGCCAGAATGCCGATTTGCATAGAATTCATTGAACTGTTGTACGGAACGTTCCAATTCGGAGGGCAGCAAAAATGTGGTACTCTGATTAAATGGCCATGAACCGGATGACAATACTTCAATGCTAAAATCAATTTCTTGTGGTATTCTTGCGTTCACCAAGTGCTGCTTGAAGCTAGCATTCAAATCCTTGGAGAGACCAATATCTTGGAACATCCGTTGCAATTTGATTGTGTATTCGTAACCACAAGTTTGCTTCAATTTCGAAATCATTATCGCCTCCGCATCATCCGAAGCCGATGTATGATACACTAAACGTTTGGCAAGCATTTTTGAATAGAACTTTTGGAAAACGTCCTTGTCTTCTATATATTTAAAGACAACCATAACTTGGTTCAAATTGTCCTCGAGCTCTTTATCTTCGGGATTCTTGGAAGATTTCTTCAGCAATAAATCGCAGTATTTGGCAAGCAATTCTGGCGATTTATTAGCGCTATTCACCTGTGTCACTTCATTTAAGTTGATGAATTTCTCACATGCTTTGTCAAGTGCAGCCACGAAACCGTTATCATTGTTGAAGGCCATGACCACGAGACCATGATATTTCTTATGTACTTCTAATATGGTTTGGACATACAATTTCGGATCGTTTGCTGCTTCAGCGCCGGCTTTCTTTATGGCCTCAGTACCTTGCTCTAATATGTGCTCGCCAAGTAATAGCTTTAGATCGGTTAAATTTTCGGGATTACGTGCTACTAAACTGTACATGCGTTTCAAGTCATCATTCTTATCATCATTAAGAAATTTCTGAAATTCAGCGCGCAATCTAACTAAATGCTTCTCAATCAAAGCCTATAGGAAGATATAAAAAAATTTCACTTGTTATTAATGAATCCCCAACAAATATTGATAAATAAATAATACCTGTTCACACGTCTTGATCAATATATTATGTGTACTCTCATGTAAATATGAAAACTCGTCACGATTCACTCGTTTGCTTTCTTCGTCAAGGCGATCTTCAACGTGCTTTAAATAATCAGATACTGAAGAGTTATTCAGATATACTTCCGATTCCTTTTTATAAAACTCAGCAGTTTTCAGTATAAACTTATTCTCAAAGTGATCTCTATATACAGATAATTTCTTGGAATTATCCGAATCTGTATCTTCTTCATTAAAGCCTAATTCCACATAAGAATTTATGACACTCTTAATGAGGTGACGATTTATAGTTTGAGAATTACGTTCCTCTTCAATGGAGCGCAATACTGCATTTGTAACGGATTCATTTAGATTTTCAAATAAATTTTCTTTCCACGTAACCAATGCAAGTCGATATACGTCATATATACCCTTTTGACCCTCTTCGCATTCTCGCTTCACCCAATGCCGATTTAAATAACTGCATATACCGTTGAGCACTTTACTTGAGAATTGATATGATTCCCATTGCTTGGTGTAGTGCGTCAGCCTAATTTCTTCACCTTGAATATATTCAAAGGCTTTTTGTAATCTAGTTAAATAATTTTTAAGGAACTCCTTTAGACGGTCATATAATTTTTTGCCAACGAGTTGTGCGCCACCTGCACGGACCATGGAACGTTGCACAGTATTCACACTTGTACAATAGTTATAAACAAATGTGTACAGGTGCATATAACGATCAGTCGATAGATTCGACTTTTCTGGTTGAAACACTTGTTTAATGCCATCTTCCAATTCATTCCAGATATCATCGAGACTTGTTGGCTTCACTACCGCATTGGGACGCTGCATTTTCTTGGCTACGGGTGCAAATGCGCAAGAAGCGTTGCGTGGAGAAGTCGCAGTTTGAGACGTTAACGTTGCTGGTTGCTGCTCGTGCACTTGTCTTTTTGAGGCTCTATTACGCTTTATTTTTAATGGATTTATGATGGAAAATCTCTGCATTATAAAATATATTAAAAAAAATTAAATATTAAATAAAAAAAAAGTTTATTTGAAGTAGTGTTCGTTTTTTAAGGTCACTGAAAAGTCGTTTTCCCAAATTTTCCAATTAAATATTCTTTGTTTAAATTTGTATGTTTTTTGTGCTTGAAATCAGGATAAAGTTGGGAGCTTAAACCGTTCTAACTGAAATAGGATAACATTTTAAACGCAAAATGCAACCAATTGTGTTGTTTCAGGCATTTATAAATGCATTAAAAGAAAATACCGTAGCTCATAAAATTGAATATATGCGTGGAATACACCTTCTTAACTGTTACCATTATTTTTTAGGGTTGTCTTGAAATATTGATATCAAATTAATGTTTATTAATGTTTTGTTACATTTACTAGCTCCACAAGTTATTGCACATTTAGAAACTGTTTTATTATTGCAGAAAAAGATTGATTTTCCTTCTTTGTGGTGTACACAAAAACATATGGCAACAGCCTTCCAACTTTCCAATTCAATTAACGCTACCTGATACCAGTATAGTTTCCTCACTTGCTCTTACTTATATCAAATAACTTCGTATGGAATGAGGAAGTAATATGATAAGAAAGAGAAACAAAATGATTTTTCAACAGCACTCTTCGCATCAAATTGGTATTAATTTTTTTCCTATTTAATTTATAAAAGGTTCGCAACTTTTGCTGGGGTCAACAATTTTGTGACCTCGGTGCAGTTGCTTGGCTTCGTAAATTTTTTTAAATTGCTCAATATCACATTTTCTCCTCTAAACCCTATGCTTACTTCATGATTTATGCCAATCCAATGAAATTTACTGAAAATCATGAAAAAGCCAGATATGTACATACATACACACGAGCTGCTTACATGCACAAACGGGCACCAACAAAAATGGATTTTTTCTGAAGTAATCTCACATTGCACGCTTATTAAATATTTCTTTAATTTATGTTTTCCATGTTTATTGGTTACCTTGAACACTTTTAATTTAGTTTCGTTAATTTATTTTCAATATTTTCAAAATTTGTATTGTTAATAATTCACGCATAATTCTCTTTGTATACAAAAATTAAATGACTATCTCAAAACACGATGACACACGATCATCGAAATCAAAATACAGTGAATTCTTGTTTAGGGCATATTCATTACATGAAACAACATGATAGATATTTCTCATTTATTTACTTCCTATAAATCACTTACACTTACAAAACAATGTTAAATTATGTATGTATGTTATTAAAAATACAACAGCTCACTTCTAGCAACTTTAACTAATAGAAATTATCATTTTTTAATGTTTAGCTTTTCTTAGATGGGACAGCACCGAGTTGCTTCCAAGCACTGGAATGCTTTTGTGAGCTGCCATACTTTTACTTTTCGTAGCAATAATTGAAGTTGTTATTAGTAAATAATTTAGTTTTGACATATACTCCACAAGAATTGAAATATATTTTTGAATTTAATAAAATTTAAAAAACAATATTTATCCAAAAAAGCAGATTAGGCATAAAATATTTATAATCAAATAGCCTGTGTGTGGCAAGTCTATACGTTGTTACCAATGTTGCTTAATTATTCTGTAATGAAATTTTATCTTAAGTATTTCGTCAATAAAAAGGGTATTATGGGTAAATTTAATGTTTATTATTTAACATTTTTTAAAGTTGGTAATCAAAAACCCGTTACCATTGTTTTCAAAAAAAAAAAAAAAAAAAAAAAAAATAATAATAATAACTGATTTATATATTGTTTACTACTTAATGCTTTCAATAACGATTGTAGAAAAATAAAAAAAATATCTATATATAAGCTAGAAACTTTTAAATAAAAAACGCATCTATTTCGGCCCACTTATAGTTAGATCTTCTTCAAGTACATATGTACATTCATAAATATTTTATTAGTATCACAAATTTGTTTCGAGTAGAGTTATAATATACCACGGAAAATGGAGAGTGTTGTATGCTCCCCATATCTAACTTATTATATATGGATCTCAAAAACATAAATAAATACAATTCAAAAAAGAGAACATAGAAAGCCATAGGATTGAATCCAAACGATTTTTCTGTTCCATTATGTAAGTAATATTTCGATGCAATTCATACTCATAATATTCGAATTTGTTGGCGATTCACTTCGAATAAAGTATGATCTTCATCCTCACTATTATCATCCTCAATAGAAACGGGTAGAGGTACCAGCTCATGCGTACTGCGATCACCTTGTACACCATACCTACGTTCAGCTCTCGATAAACGTAATCTTCGGCAGAATAAAAGACATGTTCACAACACGTGTGCTGGCGGGTGGTTTGTTATAAAGCAAAGAAGTACTTACCTATATACCCGTACAACAATAAAGAGCATTGCGCACATACTAAGGCCAATAAATATATAGAATCCGGTTATATACGAACCAGGCAAATCATCATCTTCATAATCGAGATTGGCATCTTTGGTTTTATATTTCGTTTCTTCAACTACGTGACTAAAACGCTCTTTAGGTGATATCGTTGGTTCAGCCTGCGGTACAGGTGACAGTTTTTGTTGTTTTTCTACCGCGACACTTTGCTGTTCATTTTTCGTTGTTGTTATTTGTTCATGTGCTGCTGCCGGTTCTTCTTTAATGCTCTTATCGGTACCAACATGATGCAATTCATTCTCTGGAAGTTTGATTACTTCATCCACAGATACCTTATCATCGTGCAAATCTTTCTTCAATGTTTGATTCCCGGCAGAGACGTTTACTGTTAGCAAATATAAGCACACAATCAGCAGTGTAGGACTATCCATTAATTTCAGTTTAGCCATTCTATGCTGCTGAAAAAAGTTGACTTTTATTTGCTACATTTGAGAAATATTTAATTAATTGTTTATTTACCCAACAAAATTGCATAGCTCACACAACATACTCGCCTGTAGTGAATTGAATGTTTTTATGCCGAAAGTAGTGTGGCCAGATGTTCTATGCCTATGAGCATTTGATGAATTTAGCAAGCTTAACAGTGCACAATGTCGTTACGTTTTATAAATTAAACAGTGTGTTTTTTGATATTTTTTAAATATTTGTTTGATGTATCTTATTTCTTTTTTAAAGATTTTTTGTATTTTTTTTGCATTTATTAACTTGAGCGATATTCCATAATTATTTTCATCGCAGTTGCTGGCTACACTGGCTACACCGAACAGCTGACTCTTGTTTACATTTACTAGCGCCGTAGTGTATGCAATTATTTTGTGGTAATTGATTTGGAAGTACACACACGTACCAGTTACACTGTGGTAGATTTTATTTAAAATATACATATGTACATATGTGCTTCCAGTTGGATTTTTTTAAGGTTAAAACAACTATTTCAATTGAAAATAGCATTTTTTAATAATAAATATATTTTGTAAATCATTTTCTGAACGCCGTTGATAGTACCTTTAGTTTCCAGTATTGTCTTGCAACTCACCTCAGCAAATTAAAAATACCATTATTACAAATAAAACACCGTGTTTAATTTTAGATTATTAAAATTTAATATTGTTTAATTATTTATGGTCTAGAGTTTTTAACTAAATATTATACATATATGGAAACTAAATGTTATATAATGCGTGCACATTTATATATTTGCATATCTCTTGCGACTTGCCAAAAGAACGACAACTAATATATGTACGTATGTACATATACACTAGTAAATAATAAAATAGCAAAATTATTTATAAGAATATTCATTAATTTTTGTGTACATGTATATATTGTTATTTATTTATATTTATGCATGTATGTATGTATATGTATTTATGTACATGTGGAAATTATATTAAAAATATTTTATTATTGAAACGAGCTTACCACACATGTATGTTTGTATACCGCGTATGTAAGCGTTTACTTAAGCGCGTACAAGGCAAACAAAAATGCGACTATTGTACAGCCTAACAACTAGCATCACATAGAGAATAATTTATTAACAATACTGTTGCCATACATGCATTTCGTTTAAAAAAATAACGAAGATTCATAAAAATTTTATTTACAAACATATTTAGAGGCTTCATGTAAGTAAGTTTGTTGACATTTTGATCGATTTGTATTTTCAATTTTCAATTAATTTCATATTTGTGGTATGTATGCATGTATGTATGTGTGTTTTTAATACTAAAACATAACTATTAAATGTATTTACATATATTTGTATAATATTTTTTATTTGTATGAATTATATATTATATTATACATATATAATATATTTTTCACTAAATCAAAATATCTGTGATTTAGTTGCCTGTAAGCACGATTTTTTCATGCCTTGGCATATTTGTAATAATTTTGTTCAATATTTTTTATTTAAAACATTAATTCAAAAATCGTTTATTTTCATTTAAATTGGATTTCGACTTTATATATAATTGTTTTTGCAAAACATTATATACATATGTATGTATATGTATGTACATACATATATATTTCTATTTTTTTCTGTTAAGACATTGTGTTAAAGCCCATTTAACAGAACAAATATTTTTTTTTGGAAATTTTATTTTTTATATTTTCTATATAATTAACTTATACAATATTTTTCATAAGTATAGTTTTATTAATATTTTATATTTAATTACTTTTAAGCTTTCGTTGTACTCCATAACATTAAATTAAATTGCTTACATTATACATATATAATTAACTAAAAATATATTTCTCGATTTTTAATTATTTGTATTAAACATATTTTCGTGTTTATATTTAATTTTTATGAAGGATATAGCAAAAGAAGTGTCAAAAAAAAAAAATTATTAAGAATATAGCAAAAGAAAAGTCAAAAAAGGGAAATAACACGGAATGCAAAAATAATTTAAATTAAGTCAAGCATAGAAATATTTGAATTGAAAAGCTACAATATTTACATAATTATTACAAGGTTAACAGACTTACAAAACACATATTTTTCACAATTTCCAGTGTGCTTTGACTCTTTCGTACATAATTTCAGCGTGCTGTTCATATTTAGAACGATTTTTTTAAACACACAAAAAATACTATTCCAAAACCAAAATTAATTAAAAATATTTTTCTAATAAACAATTTGAAATCAAGCTCAAAATCGAAACTGGTTTCAATAAAATTTTCAAATAAAAATGCTAACTAATAATAATGAAACTCATTTACCACAACTACCAGTTCTAATAAAAGTTCACATAAACAATATTTCGAAAACAAAAATTAATAAAACACACTCAAATGTCATATGCAAACTGCTTTTACGTATATAATCTTAAGCTGGCGTCTATGTAATTTTGAATTTTATCTTAATTTCGCTTACTTCGCGCTTTTTATTTTGTCTCCCATCTAGCTCTCACTATTTCTATTCCTCTTCTAACAGTAAGCTAAATTTTGTATTTTTCTGCAATTTCTTAATTTTCTTCGCTTTCGCTTTAAATCATGCTGCCGAACATCCGCTTGCCGCGCGTCAACACCAAACTGACCACCATAACGGTGAGCAAGAAGAAGACCAGACTCAAAAATGTTGTGATGTAGCGGCATCTTTGGCGGAATTTCTTTTCCTTTTCCATTTTGATGCGTAGCTGCTCGGCACGTGGCAGATCCAAAGTGAAGTCGGACTCAGGGCGTGATGATGGCTGTAATGAGAGAGGAGACAATTTTTGATATTACTAAAATGTAAAGTGCTTAAGATGAAAGGAGTAAGTAATGTAATTTGAAACAAAAATTAAAAAAAAAAGAAATAATTATATACATACATATACATACATATATATGTATATATATACATATGTATATATATATGCTATATTTTTGAAAATTAAAAAAATATACATATATGTATGTATGTTTATAATTATATTTGTTTTTTTGAAAATTAAATAAAATTCAAAACATTTATTCATTAAAATTTTTTGGTTATATAATTTTTATAACCAAGTGGGTTAAAAAGAAAGTTCAGTAGAACTCATACAGTAATGCAACAGTATTGGCCCTAACCTACAAATGTTGAAATTCAGTGGATTGCCAATTAATTAATAAAACTACTATTTTTTAGACCTAAAATACTGATATTTTGGTGCTGTTTATCATTATTCGCTACTAAAACTGTTATAAAGCCGAATGTACATATGTTTACTACCATTAACAGCAGCAACAGCAAGAGTAACACTAGGAGTGACAGTATCTGTAACAGTAACAGTATCAGTAACAGTAACAGCAGCAGTAGCAGTAACAGTAAACAGTAACAGTAACAACAACAGTAACAGTAACAAGTAACAATAACAATAACAGCAACAGTAACAGTAACAATAGAAGTGACAGTAACATTAACATCATCAGTAACAGTAACAGCAAGAATAACAGTAGAAGTGACAGTATCACTAACATTAACAGTTATTAATTATAAATTTCGTATTATTTGAAATATAGTTTATTTACTTATTACAACAATTTTACGCTTCGTAATTATTCTAAATATTTTTTCCTTGATTTCGTATTTTACTTTTTTTTAACGAATAAAATTAATTACTAAAATTTTTTTTGGTTCAAAATTGTGCAGTTATTTGCCATAA
Organism: Bactrocera zonata; assembly: GCA_037783105.1. Lineage (NCBI taxonomy): Eukaryota > Metazoa > Arthropoda > Insecta > Diptera > Tephritidae > Bactrocera > Bactrocera zonata. The sequence continues at coordinate 145,289 of JBAWJQ010002097.1, forward strand.
TTTTGTTTTACTCTACCAAATTAGTATTATTTTTTTGGTTTTTCCGCCTTTTAAATTGAGTTTAATATAACCAAAAAACGTTGCAAATTTTAGTGAATTACAATAGAAATCAAAATTTACAAAAAAAAAAAAAAACAGAAATATGATTATTAATTCACATTACATCAAAAGTGTAATCTGCGAAAACTTAAAGCTATATGAAACCAGTTTTCATGCAATAAATGTCACCTAATACGCACCCTTTGATCACAAGACACCGGTTACAAGACATTATTAAACCCACAAAAAAAGATTGTATAAATATTCGCAAACTGGGACGACACGCTCTTTTGCTCATATATTTGCATATATGTTTGTATGCATGCATAAATATTGACACATACATATGCAAATGTGGGCTTGGAGCTTTGATCAACGCTGATTGACTGCCGCTTGCCTAAGGTTAACTATGTTCGCGCGCACGCGTTGAATGAAGTGATTTTGTGCTGATTAGTCGCCGTTAGAGTAACTTTTGGCTGTTTTATGAAATTATCATATATATTTACATACATGTAAGTATGTTTAAAGTGAGTAGCAAAGTAATTTCGATTTCTTTCAAATTTCAACAATTTGAATGATGTTTCTGTGACTAAAGTTTATAATGTGTATATGGATTAATGCTTATTATATATGATATTTGCTTAAATATATATGAGCCGAGTTGATTTAGCCATTTCCGATTGATCGTTGTTGTTGTTGTAGGGGCAGAAAACATTTCTGAAGTAATTTCGTGAAATGGTGCCGAGTTGACAGACCTTTGCAGGATAAAAATCCGGGTCCGTTTGTGTTAATTAGAACCGACTGTTGTGGGAACGGTGCGTATGGACCTTTATCTGTATGTATATATGCACGAACTAATTATGAAATTTTGCACACATCGTTTTTTCCTCAAGAAGCTACTCATTTGTCGACATGGACGATATCGCACCACTCTAGCATTTGGCTGCCATACAAACTGAACGATCAAAATCAAATTCTTTTGTTGAAACTTCTCTATTTGTAAAAATGTTTTTTTTCCTTTTTTTATTAATTTACTAGCATTTGAAAAGATTGAAAAGTTCTCTCTATTAAAAGTCATCGCACAAATTAGTAAAACCACTTAAACAATTAACACTATCAGTAAGCTATCATAAACATAGAAACGGAAATGCAAAAAATATATCTACTAATTAATTTATAATGCAAAGTAGCAGCAATAATATACAACAAATTGCTTAAATACTGCAATTAAAAGCAATTAACAAATGCTACAAAGAGTGACCGTTTAAGAGTTTAATGGAAATTTGTTACGTATACGCTGTGTGTGACATATCGACATGAGTCAACCCTGTAGGAATGATTGTGCAGATGATTTGTCTGTGTCAATTTTTATAATTTTTCAAGTTAGTATGTAAATAATAAAAGTTGGATTTTGAATATTCTTTAAAAATAATTCTTAAATATTTTTATTAATTTTATTTTAAGTTTTTTATATAGAAATCCAAATCGTTAAATAATTTTAAGCAAAATAAAAATAACTTCATAACTTCCCTGTTTAATTTTTTTTTAATATTTTTATAGTAAAATATTTTATACATTAATAATTTGTAAATAATTTTACGAATTTATTTTTTTTATTTTAAATAAAGAAATAATCTTTTATTAATAATTTTGAAATATTTTTCAATTTGAAATGATAAAATAATATTAAGAAAATTTTACGAAATTTATTTTTTAATTGTTTTAAGATATTTTTATAATAAAACAATTTAATTAAAATCATAATACAGTATTTAAAATATTTTTTGTATTGAATATTATTAAATATTTTTAATTTTTTTGTTTGTACTTTACATTTTAAATACTGAAATAACTTTTTATTAATAAGTTTCGATTATTTAATAAATTATATTTTTATATTTTTTTTTAATATTTTATATAGTAAAATAATTTTTCCAATAATAATGTTGAAATATTTTTCAATTTGAAATGATAAAATATTTTTTATACAAATAACTTTTAATAATTTAAATTTTTTTATTTTGTATTTTTTTTTTTAAATATTTTTAAATAATAATTTATTGTTAATAATTTTTTTAATATTATTTTATTTTTTTATGGTATTAAGTTTCGAATATTTTATAAACTATATTTTTTTTATTTTTTAAATAATGAAATAATTTTTTATTCATAATCTTGAAATATTAAAAAAAATATTTTTCATAAAGTTTAAATAGTAAAATTTTTTATAATTATTAAATATTATTTCAGTTTAATTTGTTTTTAGGAAACCAATTTTTTGCCATTAAATCGTTGATTAAATGTTCCTTGCAATATATATCGTTATATGACTAAGAAATTATACATTAATTAAACAAACTAATATTTAACCTGTTACCTTTGAAACCAATTTTTAACAACCTTAGTAAAATTGAAGAAATTTGATATCTTGATGAATTAAAAAATTTATAAACTAACTGGTTGTAAACTACTTACTTTGAAACTGATTTTGAACTAGTTTTTTAATATTGATTTGAATTGGTGCTAATCTCTGCCACCATATTAATATAAATAAAAGTATATAAAAAAATTTTAATAGTTCCAAACCGTTAGACAGGTAAGTAAACATATACCGTTCATTGAATGCTAATTTAGGATAAGACCAGGAATAAAATATATATTTAAAAAAAAGCTTAGCCAAATAGTCCAATAGTTATTTTTATTTTGCTTTAAAATTATTTAACTATTTGTATTTCTATATAAAAAATGTAAAATAAAATTAATAAAAATATTTAAGAATTATTTTTATAGAATATTCAAAATGCAGCTTTTGATATTTATAAACTGACTTAAAAAAGCTTTTAAAGTGAAATTTAATATGAAATAATCTATAAAGAACTAGTCCGAAACTACTTTACTAATTTTATGCTTTTTCCACGAAAACTAAACTTTTCTATTAAACATATCTCAAAAATTGTTTGCTTTTATTTTTCCCGCACGGTGTACTTGTGATAATAGACTCATAACAATACAACAACAACAAATAGCAATAAAGTTCAACAGCCGTCATTGTGGTTATTGTGGTCAGTCACATATTGACAAGTAGCAGCCACATAGCTAGCTAACTGATGGAAATTAAAAGCGATTAGCATGCGTTCAACGACAGCAACTGCAACAACAAAGTGGCCAATTGAATGCACATAACTATTTATAGCGATATACTTGCATGACAAGTATGTGTGTTTGTGTATGGATAAGAGCCAACGCTGGCCGATAACAACGACAAGCAACCTCTATTATTGACCTTCAATGGATGTGCGAAAAAATGTGCATTAAAATATATGTATGTATGTATTATTAAGTATGTATGTATGTATTATTAGGTACATATGTATTTCAACTTGCATGTATTATACATATGTACGTTTGTGTATTTGTAGGCGTGCAAGTGCAAACATAAAATAGCTACTGTGCGCAAGTGCACAAGCTTGGCAGCCGTCACACACACACACACTCTCATACATACATGTGTACATACAAATATTCATATTGCCATTTGTTTGTTTGCTCTCAAGATGTTTGTTGGTGGCAAAATTTATTTGAAAAATGTTGTAAAGAGGTGTTAAGAGGCGTAGAAGTCAAGTAATCATCGCAGTCTCGACAGTCGTCGCACTTTTCGCAGCAATGCGGCTTAACAAAGGCACAACAAAAAATATCAAAATTAAAAAAAATTAAAACAAAAAAAAAATTAAAAAAAAAAAATTGTGACAAAAATAAATGTTAACACAAAAAAATAGAAAGACAGCACAACAACGAACATTTTCTATGACCGCTAACAGGCAGTTAGCCATTCTTGCATAATCGTACACACGCTGACATTGGCATTTTTATGGCGAATTCGCATTGTTTTCAATCGCGCTAAGCCATAAAATAATCAAATTGTTTAAAATTTGAAGTTCACGCTGTCGATGTTTAACTGAAATGTTTATGTTTATCGCTTTTCATCAACTTTTTCTGCTATTTATTTATTTTGATTACTTGCTTGCTTGAGTACATACATCCACACATAAGCACTCACGGGGGCACTTGATAAGTTGGTAGAAATTCCAGCGCGTCATCAGCACTGAAATACCAGTAGCTATTGGCTATTAGTTGCTAGCTGTTGTCGATGACGCCATCAGACGCTGATTTTTTCGTATGCAAGACGCGCACGCGTACATTGTTGAGCTACAAGGAGCTTGGCTGACTGCCCGGCTGTCAGCACATAATTGTGAATGTGCTTGTTGTTGTTGTATATATTTATATTTTTATTTTTAGCAGCAATGTAAGGTATTACCCACATTCACTAGCGTGTTTGTTGTTATTATTGCTAATTTAGAAGCTATGCTAATAAAAGTTGGTTTTTATGCATGTGAGTATTTGCCTGTGACAATGACATTGCCCTTCGCCTACTTACAGTAGTGTGTTAAATTAATTAAAGCAAATTGTGTGCGTTACGCAGAGCTATGTGCTATTTTTACAAACCGTGTACTTAGCTGTGCGCTGGAACTTCCGTTTGCACGTCTCAATTGATTCTTAAGAATCGGATAGTCACCGGGTAATTACTAGGTAATTTTGGTCAGCTTCCTGTTACGGCAATTTTTTATACACAAACTTATGTAGGCATATATAGAAGTTGTCGGCAATTAGTTTGTCGGCATAAATAAATGTGTCATGTAATGCATATTGAATCATATTTGATAGATTTTTAACAAGTAATAATTTTAAATACTATTATTATTATTATTATTATTATCACATCAGTGATTGTAAATTATAACAATAAGTAAAAAAAAGAACGTCGAGAAAATATTTGTATTAAAATACTTAAAAATTTGTTTTTTCAGTCCGGGTCAAATTTGATCTCATGATAATTTTCAGATGTCCAAATATAGTGGTTTCTTTAAAGGGTTACATGGGTTTATAGGTTTGAAAAAAAAATCGATTTTTTGTTGTCCTAATCCGAGTAATAGTTTTGCAGATACAGCCTTGAGAACTTGTGCGCTCGAGACTCGCTAGGCTAAGTGCGCCGTCTTTAAACGAATTTTTCCCGAAACTGTGGTTTTTGAAGTCGATTGGCAAGATTTCTCAAAACTCTCAACATATCTTCTTGAAATTTTGCACAGGTCTTTGAGATACGATTCTTAAAGGCTTGGACGAAGGATTTTTTCGATTAAAAGTATTTAAAAAAAAATTCGCTAAACTTTAAGTTTTTTGTAAAAATGTCTGCCGAAAATCCAATTTCCAGTTTTTTTCTTCGATCAAGTTCTAAGTTAAGGTTTTAACTAAAACACGTATTTTTTTAACTTTAGATGGAGTTGTCCTCGGGCGCATCTTTTTCCGAAGGGTCGATTTTTTTCCAAAAATTTCAGATTATTTTCGATTAATAGAGTGTGTTTGTAACAATAAAAAAGTCTAATAAAATATTGGTAGTCGAAAAAGTCCTTTCGTATTTTGTCAATGGATGCCGTTGCGTTCGTATATCTCCAGTGCTACCAATTGTGTCATACCATGTAGTGGGTGAGGTGAGATTTTAAGCTTCATTTCACCAAAAAAAAAACTAATTTCGGGGAAGTTGAAAAAAAGTTACAGGTGTTCAAAAATGAGTGAAAATAATGAAGAATTTCGCTATAAAAGTGGGAAAAATGCCACGCAAGCCACCAATGAAATTTGTGAAGTTTACGGAGACGATGCTCTATCAGTTCGTGTAGCATAACAATGGTTCGCCCGCTTCCGTTCTGGAAATTTTTATGTGAAAGATGCACCTCGCTCTAATCTCAGTCTAGGATCAAATACGTCAATAATGTGCGAAAAAGATCATGGTGCAAGCGTGATGAAGCACAACAAATGGTCGCAAAGCCAGGAGCCTCGAAAGGTTATGCTGAGTGTTTGGTGGCATTGGAAGGGAATCATCCACTATGAGCTGCTGCAGCCTGGTCGAACGATTGGTTCTACATTTTACTGTCAACAACTGATGAGATTGAAGCAAGCAATTTAAAAAAAACGGCCTGAACTGATCAACAGAAAGGGCCTCGTCATCCATCAGCATAACGCTAGGCCGGTCAAAGCTTCGGTCAATGCAGAACTCCCTTAATGGCGGAAAGTTGGCTTCAAGAGAAGCCTGTGAAAATTATTTGTCGCGGTTTTTCGACGAGAAACGATAAAAGTTTTACGCTGATGGAATAATGTCTCTAGCGGAAAAATG